>JAHWFP010077714.1:0-31605 GCA_023313725.1 Lithobius niger
ACCCTAGTAGTTCGTGCTTAGTACACTAGTGGCTTTTGCCCATTTAAGGAATGAAAATTGAATCTGATATTCTTAAAATGTTAGTGAAGTCACAGCATGATTCAAATTTAGGTATAACTTATACCTCTTAACTTTTTTTTAGTGTAAGAGGGGAAAAATTTAGAAAATGGAAAATATTTTAGTTATGCCTGATTTTGAGTCACCCTGTATGTAACTGCTGAACATTCATTCAATATAAAGTGTTAACAACTCCATGTATCACAGTCTCTTAAGTTTAGATACTAAACAAACCCCACTTCAGTATTAAGGCAATTGGTAAATGCGATTCGTGGTTCATAGCAAACTAGTAAGTCAACGTGTCTGACACCAATTTTGGGCCGTTATAAAGTTGAATACATACTTTATATGTACATGTATACACAAAGATGCATAGCCTAAAAAGGTTATTTTTAGTGTTTTTTTGTGTGCAAGCAATATTGTATAAAAATAACTAGTTATGCTTTTTTAAACAATGGGAGACAAACCCGAGTGTATAGAGTAGGTGTTATGTAACATATCCCATTGCAATACCTTAAACCAGGAGAGGATTGGTTACTAGGGGAGTGCAGGCAGGTGAATCATGGCCACAAGAAAGCGCATTTCAACGATGCACTCTGAAATGTGCATCAAAAAACGGCACCTGTTTACAAGAAGCAGGACCACGATTAGGATCATTCCACTAGTGAAGGTGATTCGGCCAGTGCAATCAGAAAACCCTTCCTACTTGCCCTCTCTTTGGCAAATAGTGGGCACATTCCAAGCTGCTCTAGCCCCTGCGTGTAGTAAACTAGGTCAGCTTAGACCCAAGTAACCAAACACAGTCACGTCTTAGTAGTCTTCCTTGTCATGTACCTTATTTTCAGTTTATTTACCTAACACTCTGAAATAAATGTGGGTGCCATAACTGTGCAAGCCATCTTTACCAGGCGTTCGCCAACGTCTCAGTGCGATTGCGAGTGTTTACATGAATAAAGATGATATGCGGTTCAGACTCTCAATCCACCTCCGTGAAGCGTTTAAGGGTCTGTATCGCCAGTTGGGAGAAAGTGTCACAAATGGGTGTTTACAAGACCCACAGAGTCAACACAGATACGATGCGCATTGCGCATCCTTCTGAAGCGCTTCGTAGTGGTCAAGTAAACGTAGCGAGTGTGTACTTTAGTACTCTGTGCTGAACACCAGATGGCATGCCGAGTAAGTGTCAATCAAAACTAACACCACACGTATTCTGTCCCATCTGCAGAAATGTTCCAAGTCAGCATTAATATATTTGATGGCTGGCTAGATAACTGTAATTAACGAATTTGGCAATTTAAACTTTCAACGTCTACTTTGTACAGCTATTGTTTAAAAACTATGGAGCTATTCTAGGCATGACTATGTGGTGCACATCGTCTGACATGGTGGCAACTTCAGCTAACACCTTTTAGTACAAATTTAGGCATCAGAAGAGTTGTACGACCAGCTACCAAAACGCATTTCCCCCAATAACCTATTCGCTCCTGCTTAAAGCACAAATACTTCAGTCACCGACTTAACAAAACAACACAATAAATTTAGACCACATTTTTCTTAAATGCCAGAATTATGTAATTTATTTTTTAATCGTTTTTACAAGTAACTATCAAAGTGATAAGCTTTGAGAATAAAGTAAGAAAACTCGAAAAAACATTGCCAAAGTACGCAAAATTATTGAATAATAATTAGAAACTGCTTATGTTACGGCTTATGTTTGGTTAAGTCACTTGGGGTTAGAACAATTTTGGATGAAAACGCATGGTGGAAAGAAAACTTGATATGGAAGTAAAACGCCTAAAACCTCAGCTAAGCTTTCAGGAAATGTAATGTTAATTTAGTGATGACTATGTCAAAAAGTTCTAGAAGTAGGTATACTCTCGTTGCTGCATAAAATCAATTTTTACAGTCACTTTTAGACATTTCGTTTCATTCAACTCAACTCCTTTGGCACTGCATCACAACAACGAACTGTCACTATAACTGTACCAGATTTAAATATAGGATAGAAATATCTCTATGATAATAGTTTTGACGTATCAAAAACAAAGCTTGGCTATGAACCTCGCTGAGGAACGGGGTTGCTGGCTGGTTGTTTTTTTTTCTGTCAGCATCTCACCACCACCACTCTTTAAGAGCCATACAACGGTGGTTGGCGAAATGTATCCATTTGCCTTATTTTTAACAATTAGACTTGGAGAATTATTGTCAAACATGAACAGTATTGAGAGTCTGGATCGGTGGGATTAATTTTATAGTTCCAAGACTTCAGATTCATCTTAATTCGCTCACATTCTCCACGTTAACCAGTATGTGTGACGAGAACAAGATTCATACTTAACATTTATATTAACATTAAACAATCAGCTTAGAAACATTTCTTCGTAAGAATATAGAAAACAGTAAACTTTTATAACAATATTCAACAATAACGTTCCACTCTTTGTCTAGGAAAAAGCCAACAGGCACGAAGTTTTAATCTTGTTGACAGTGTCTTAGTACTGTCACTTTGTGTAGTTTCTGACTGACAACTCAATCTGGGTTGAACATGTTGGAATAATCAGATGATAATTCAAGTTACATCAACTAGACTGGAAAATCATACTTGTTTAAATTACTTGATGGGTAACAATCTGTAATTTCAACTGTACAATATTGTCCTTCTGATGTAAACCGATGCGTACTCGAGGTTCGTAGTTTGTAGCCCGGTATGTGCTTCTGCTGCATTTCTTGGCTGGATTTTCAATCGTTAGCTAGAATTGCAACACACAGTACCTTAGACCAGTGAAGCAATTGCTTTGCTTTAGGCAGAGTAACGTGTTAACACGTGTGACTATGGTATTAACAAAATCAACGTGGTTTGCACCGATTTGTGGAGATGACAGTTATCAAGCCGCCATAATGGAACCATACCAGTCCAAGTTTGTTTAGGAAGGACCTGAAAGCAAAACAACGTAAATTATTAGAACTCCACGACTGAATAATAATTCAATTCACTCCTGGTAATTGCGATGGCAAATTTTCAATCCGTATTCAAGGATCTTCTTCAGGCCAAACAGAATATACACTGTTTTTAGATTACAGCTTTCATGAGGGTACAGTACGCTTCGTCTTTCGTTTGCTGTCCTGAGTACATAAAGATAAAGGACAAAGCACAATGCTATTCCATGAAAGCTGTAATATGTTAATAACAGTACAGACATTTCTTTTTGGTGAAGAGACGATGCTCCATGAACACGCTCCACCAATACGAAATGAAAATTAATCATGGAAATTACCACGTAAGTGAGTTTTACTATCCTGAAACCTCAACATAAATGCCATATTTAATATGTTCTATTTTTTATTATTATTTTATTACCTGCCACCAGTGAAGGTACTTGTGTGGATCCAGGCTGCTTATCATTCGAGGCTTTGTGTTCGTTAAATGAATTTATATTGGTGTTGGTTTTTGTCTCCTCATGGTGAGTGGGGATGTGGCTATTGCTGGCTTGTTCCATGGGTACTGACATGCAGGTAGTTGCCTGGTTCATGTCATTTCCTCCGTTGAAGGAAGAAGGGTGCTGGGCTGATGTACTTAACAGACTATCCAATGTCTGCATGCCGATATCTTCTCCGTAGTCGGAATCGTTATCGAATCCAAATCCAAAAAATTCTTTACTAGGGTCTAAATTTTCCTGTTCACTGTACATTTGTTGCAGCTGTTCATTTACTAGGTCCGGTTGATGGTTGTGCTGCAAAGTGTGCAGATCATCACGAAGGATTTTTTCGACATCTTTAACATCTAGTTGGTAACGGTAAATCAAATCGGACGTGACAGTCACTCCTTCCATCCAAGGCGGCTCCTGAAATAGAGGTGAAAATGTGATGCTTAACGGTTAACTACATGTTTTCCCGTGACAGTCCACTAAGACTATAAAACTTGCATTTACTATTTTGAATTGGTAAGCAAGGTTGACCAAGCACGTGACTGCCTTTACATTCTTCCAGTCATTCGCTGGCTGTGTGGTATTGGTTATTGATATATCCAGTAACATGACCAAATCGGCGTCTCATTGATTTAATTGCTAGCAAGACTGATGTAAGAATGATGAAGCGTTTTTCCAAAAAAAATGTATTGCTTTGCATGTTCAACCTTGACCATGCATTAATTAATTAATTTACACACCTTTTTTGGCAATGAGTTGTTTTCTCGTAATTTTAATTTTCTTATTACCCATGAATTTTGCGTTTTGATTTTTTTATATCTTTGTAATAAAGAGTTAAAGAGTATAATACCGTGTCAAAAAAAAGCTCTTAAATGTAACACATAAAAAATGAGCTACTTTTGAACAGTATACAGTTTAATTTATTACAAATAAAATTAATTAATATTAAAGCTTTATCATAAAATCCAGAAGGAAACTGCAGCCAGTTACATGTATCAACGAAATAGGCTGGACTAAATTAAAAAGCTTTGGCCATTACGTGTTCGTGTTTGAAGTTGGGTTCTTGATTTATTAATAGTATTACTGAAGTCTTAGGCTGCTACCTCTTGGTCAACTAATGAATTTTGTGAGGTCATTGCTTCAACATTTTAAAAACATTTTAGCGAATTAAAACATGAACTTGTCAACTTTGCAAAAAGACATAGCAAGTACGTTTCTTGAATAATCTTAAGAGACATGCGACCTTTCATCGTTTGGTAATGTTTGTACGTTTGATTTTTTTTCTCCTGCAAAAAAAAATTTTACGAGGTGAGTGGTCGTTAGCAAGTTCAAGTGTAAAACCGCTTATGCTTCACTTCCACAAGTTTTAGTATGGTATCAAAAGATAAAAGTAAAAAGCAAACTTTATCTTTCATCCTCATGCCAACTGGAAATTCGAGTACAATTTTTGTATAAGCCTACCAATTTTTGTATAAGTCACTTGAGGGTAGAAACGAAATTAATGGTAAATATTAAAAAGAAATGTATAATATTAGTAATCATTAGCAATTTACAGTGTTGGATCCATTATAAATTTTTCTAGTTCTAAAGATAATGAAAAAAGTATGGCAATGGCCTGTGTCACATGTTCTCTTCAGACGTAATTTGTTAAAGTTAGGATTAGCTACTTTAAAAAGATAGTTATTCAACTAACTAACTAGTTAAGTGTTTACTTTTAAGGGTTGTCCCAATTAGTTGGCAGCATTATGAACTTCACAACTGTTGTAGTTTTACAGACTACTATAATCAGAGGCGGACTGGCGGGTCCAGAGGCCAGTCGGGAAGGTGACTGCCAGGGGCCACTATTTTACAACTTATGTGGGAGAGCCAGGAACGTCCCGAACTTCATTAGGCTTTGGTTGTGTGTGTGTGGGGGGGGGGAGGGGGGGCAGGGGGTACACAGTTTTAAAATGTGTAAAATCATGCATTGCAGCTAGGGGGTCTGGGGTAGCGCTGTGAGCTCCCCCAGCAGGGTCCGGGGCAGAGCCCCGGAAGCTGACGGAATATTAGGAATTCTGAGGCCTTTCCTGTAGGGGGCCACATGCCCTTCGGCTTTGTTCTCCTCAGCGCCTTTCTTGGATCTGCCCTCGACAATAAATGAATCTCAATTTCTGCATTTTAAAACATGGAAATAGGACCTAAGCTAGTTAAGGACACGAACTTGCTAGAAGTAAAGGAAAGACAAAATTGAAAATTTAAGCCCACTTCGAGGGAAAATGGTTATGGTGTCAAGGTGCCATAGGCCAGGCGTTAGTATTTGTTAGATTTCGGTCATGTGACTGTTATGGTACATTTTTGCTGATATGCTTTAATTCTTATTTTACCTAATTGTGGGAAACACACATGACGAATCTGATACGAATTATTCTCAATTGGGTTTCTATGCAGTTTGAAAAAGTAAGGAATAGGAAAAATTCGGGGCTTACCTTCCTAAGCGAAGATTGTCTAAGTATCAGTCTTATAGCCGACTGCAGAAGTATTAGTTTTACCACTGTATCCAAGTTCTTTTGACCGGGTGCAGAACGGACTTTGACAAAATTCTTCCTAACCGAGATGGCCTTCTGTTCCTCTCCCGACTTTCGTCGTTTTAAAGCATATTGAAGATTTATCATCGGTTCACTCATTTCCGTGACAGAAGAAACATCCTCGTCACTTTCTCTTTCGACATCCATGGCTAATAGTAACCGAACGATCCGTGCTTTAATGTCTTGTTAGTTAATGCAATCACGCCATACAAAATGCGTACGTACTATGTAACTTCAAGAAGAGCGGCTTCCGTGCAATACGCAAACGCAGCTGCTCATTCATTCATTCATTAATCGTAATGACGCCAGAAACCGCATCTAGTAAACAGCGGCCTTCTGTGGTTGAAGCTCGAAATTTCGGCGTCGTATTTGGAGGACAAAAAAAACCTTACCATAACCAAGGTTGCTTGCAAACTGAGAAGGGTTAATTCAGTAGGTACAGCCAAAAGTGTGAAACTTAAGCACGAATACATAAAAGAGTAACCGAGTATTACAAAAAAAGAAATATTTAAAATAATACACTGAATTTCCTTTTTAATTTATTTATTTCTGCTGAGAGGCCACTAGGGCGAGAGGCCAGTCGGGAATTCCCGACCCCCCTACCTTGCCAGTCCGCCTCTGACTATAATACCGGTATTGGACAAAGATGTATTTTAGTATCACTGTGTGAGACCCAGTATGCAGCTTTGTCAACTGACCGTGGTCGCATTTACCATTTAAACCATGCATCAAATGGTAAAAATTCTACATTTTGGCGACATATTTCATTGTTGGGCAAGGAATATTCATAAGATCAATAACTTTTGATAAGATTTATCAACGAGGAAAAGATGAAACAATATAAATGAATCCGGAGGCCAAAATCAGAGGACTGTCGAGAACTCTTTCAACACAGCTGGGAACATAAAACTATGGCAGCCATTTTGTCAATACTGAAGGTGTGGAAATTATCTCGTAACTTGTTGGCTATGATTGAAGAACCAGAGCCCAGCGATCAAAATAGATTGCGGCAATCACAGTAAACCACAGTGCTAAACAGTAAATCTCAGTGCAAACTTTACCTGAAGAACAACCTGTAGGAATCTTGCTGATTTATCTTCGCTGGCACACCTAACAGTTATCACACCACAGGAACACGATTTAATATTTTGTATTGAAGTTGTATATCTTTATAACGGAATGAAAGTTGTTTGCCGTCTGCTTCATCTTCAATACTGTTAAAAGTAGACTGTAACGAGTCTTGAATGGCTTAAGCTGCTTAGTGCCCAGTTAAACAAATAAAAAATTGGCAAGCTTGCTCTTAATCATGGCAATACTCTCCTCGCTACCAGGATCCACTAATCAACTTATGTCAGCTTATATAACTAAAAGTTACCTAAGTGGCTAAGATCATCGAGAAGCGGACTGGCAAGATAGGGGATTCGAGAATCACGGCTTGCGTCTGGTCCCTGGTGGCCTACACTGCCGTAATACATTTTTGAAGTGGCCCTCGACCACCGACTTCCAGATTGGCCTCTACGCATACCAGTTTTCCTCTGAGATCACTTTGCCGACATGGTATTCATCATATTTTTACAATCTACTTCTATATAAAAATTGACTTTCAAGTTGGGGTTACTTAGAATGTTTTCCCAGGGTTCTACAACGTAAAATTTCACGATTGGGCATTCGTAAATCAGTACCTACCTTTGCAACTTGAAACAATGGTTGCTTTTCTTGCTGGTTACCGCTTGTTTGATCCCATGTCATTATATCCTGAAAATATGAAATTGAAATATTTAAGTTGTTATGGCGTCGGCATTAACACAGATCTGTCTCGTAATGATGCTTAAAACTGGGACTATTTAAATCTACGTGCATATGTACATTCACTGGCTAATTTAAGTGTTTCGTACCTCTTTGTCCACTGATGAATTCTTGGGGCTATCGTCAGATTGTTCAGATTTCAGGAATGAATAAAGTGACGAGCCGCTCATGTCATCCAGACTGACAGAAGACGAATCAACATTTTCTTCACTGGATTTTTGGCAACTTGATGGTGGTATTGGGTCTTTTGGTTCAATTTTCGTTTGACGCTCAACTTTTGAGATGTTGTCTTTGTTATAGTCATTGTTAGTTGGGCACTAGAATGTAAAAAAAAAGGGAATCCAACTGTTAATTTGTGCAACAGGCACACTTCAATATAACCTACAGTAGGTATAATGGTACAAGGCAGCAGCACTGAAAATTTAAAACATCTCAGATTTTCTTTTTTTACATGGATTTAAGGTAGTATTCATGCATATTTTATCAAACAATTTCGAATTATGTTGCATGACCAGGGGTGGATCAAGCATGGAGCACATGATGTGGCTGCAACCCCCTTCCTGCTGAACAAAATTGTTGTTCTGCATGATTGGAACTATGACCTACTGATGTAATTTCATTAAATAAAGGTATGGAACAAATTCAGTATGTCTATAGCCTTTGTAATGTGTTTCCAATACAAAAAAATAATTATATAAAAGAATAAAATACTCAAGAACTTGTTGAAAAGGTTACCATGCCTCAGTTATTTCACATCAATTCCAAGATTCGTTATCAGGAGGTTGAAACATGAAGATGAGAGGATGGTGAGGATGGTAGTATTTTGTATGCGATGGGATGAGACTTTCTTGGTCTCATCTTGATATTAACTGTGGTGGTCTCAGTCTTGTCTTGTCTCCCGAGACCTGACATTAGTTCCACAGTGTGTAACCCCTTGTTGTGGTTTTAGTTTCGATTTCATGTGACATGCCAGTTGCCAGGTAGTAAGTTGTACGATCGCTACGAGACGTTCATGTGTACCGTAGATGAATCAACAGAGAAGTGGAGTTTACGATATCAAGAAGAAAAAACCAAATCATTAGTGACGACGAAAATTAACAGAGTTGAGCGACGGTGATAACAACGTAGACATATCATTCTCAGAAACCATCGATGAATGTTTTGCTGATGGAATAATAATAATAATTATCGTACAGCATGCAAAAGTGGGTCGAGACCTCAGACTTTTAGTCTCGTGTCGTCTCGCCTTGTTTTGTCCACCACTGGTCTATGTCTTAACTAGTATTTTAACTTGCTGGTCTCAGTTTCGGCCTCGGCTTCAAAACAAGCCTGGGACTGAGATAAGTCTCGTCTTGTGCAAAACACTAGAGAATGAAGTGACTGCACAGCTCGTGGTACGGAAGTGGCATTCGCTGATAGTTCCAGACGGAAGTCGACGGAAGTTTATTTGTAAAACACTCGTATCGCGGTAAGGGAATTTTGTTACAGTAAGACACAAAAACTCTTACCTCAATATTTCGACAGGCTGTCCAGCTGTCTTCTGGAGAAATTTTAAAAGTCTAAAACGTGATAATGATGGATGATGAATGACTGATCACGACCGAAGCTAAAGTCCTTCACTCTTCATAATTTACAAGACCTCTTTCCCAGTAGCAGACTAATCCTATTACTCACTTTCTCACTAGGCTTCGTCCACTACCCGAAAACTGGCTGTTTCTCCAGAAGAAGAAAGATGAGCCAGCCAAAATATCTAGGTATTGTTGCCTCTACCATGTGGATTTTCATCACGGTTTTGTGTCTTGCCATATTTTGATTCGTCACACGAATTTATGCCATCAAGATACATGCATTGTGAAAAAGTAGTTGGTGATATAATTTCTTTTTCAACATCTGGATAAAACATACCATGTGAGATAAGAAAAAATGTGCAACTCCACCTCCTCGACCCGCTCCTGCTCAGTGCAACTTTATAATGAGAAAAATAGACTATTATTGCTCAAATTTAAAATGACTGCGGAAAAACTTTTCGTTTAGTCCTGCAACCATGTGTTTAAACAAAGAAAAGAGGAAACTTTAGACAATTTAAGAACCTTAGCTTGAAACGTTTAGACGGAACTGTTTGCACATTTATAAGTTAAAGTAGAATACAAGTTTTCAATAAGGTTAATTTCTTCCTTAATCAGTTAGCAATTAAAACTTAATTGTCTCAACTGTCTCCAAAAGAGATTGGAAACTAATTATGTTATTGCAAAATATAAAACTTGGTTTGGTGTAAAATTCCAGAATTTGACAATTTAAAAAAATCTTACGTAGGAAAAACGCATGCGGTTAAATATAGCTTTGTTAAATACCATTTTCGTTATATATAAGGCTTTCTTAGAGCACTGCATATAATAGATAATAGATTTACATCTAACTTAGCATGTAAATTTTAACCACTAAATCAAAGAAATGGCGTAAAAAGCAGTAAAAAGACGTTTAAAATTACCTCTTTAGTAATGCACCGCTGCATCACAAGACTTACCACGTCGCAACACTCTTGAAATGTTGTCTTCTGTCCGTCACCCCCAACCCTTGCCATCCTGAAATTTGAACTCAACAGAGCAATTGAAAAAGGGGCGATGTGCTTTAGAATGAGTATATCATTGCAATGCTGTTACGTGAACATCCAATGTGACCTCAGCTTCAGCTATTTGTGGTCAACTTTGGGTATGAAAATACGAAAAGGACTGTAGAAACTTGCGAAATTTAGTGAACAAAACTTTTTTTTATTGAATGTCTGAATTTGTTGTATGTGCACGTTTATTGAATTCATAGCGTGTTCTGCCGTATTCCATACTTATTGCACAAAATGATTGTACACAATTGTTTTTAATCAGCGTCTTCTTTGTTGACTATAATACTTGTGGACCATAAGCGAGTTATTGGCATACAACTAATGTGTTGAATGATGACTTATTTGTAATTACTTATTATTTTTAATTATTTGTAATTATTTGTAATTACGTATTAAGGTAGTGAGTTGTTTGGCAGCACAGTATAAAGCATATCACGTTTCATAACTCAATTTACTTACGTAGTGTTTTAAATTTAAGTCTGGACGAGGCAAACATGACAAAATTAGCAGTAATGCCCTCTCTGTCGATCGAGATAATGTACTCTCCTTGCTGGAGGGCCTCTCGAACTGAGGCTTTCATACAATCCAAAATTCTTCGGATTGTATGTGAGAAATCAATCACTGAACAATGAAGATAAGGGAGCGCTCCCGTTTTTCTGACCGCACCATTCAACTGTTTTGGATAGTTTTTAGTTTAGTTTATCGTTTAGTTATTAACTGAAGCATTAGAAAAAAACCCTATTTCTATTGGATCATTACTTGAACATTCACGTGATCTTTTTCCTGGAAAGTCTGGCAGTTGCGTAGGTGTAGCAACAAGAAATCTCCTCCAGCGTAGTGGGCCGCCGCCAAATGAGCGGTCTTTAAGGAGCGACTCGGCTAGCCGGTTTTAAATTTAAGTCTGCATGATGCAAACCTGACAAAATGTTGTTAAAAAGTTGATTGGTTTCTCAATAAATTATGGACAGATTTGAAAAGGCCAAAGTCGTTTTGGTGTGGCTTCGCTATTCCACGTAATTTTCAGTTGTCACATACTGGGTGATCATTTAAGCCCCAATCTAGCTTGATGGACCGAGTACTATGAAATGAAGAATCTGAGACTTGCATGTTGTGAATAGAAGAGGAGGGGCCATACAACAAGAAAATGGTGATCTTGGTCAATAAATTGCTAACTTCTTAAATAAGCATCACACACACAAGCAGAATAGATCAGAAACGTATAGGGAATAAAAATCCATACCAATGTAAGAAAACTACGTTTTTTTTTTTGCGTGGGACAAGACAAGAATACCTTCAGTCTCGTTCTTGTCACAGTAGTAGCGAAGAAGATCTCATAACTCAAGATGTAACATTGATCTCAGTCTTATCGAGGTAAGACTACAACATAGAAACCTGGGCAGTGGCATGCACAGACCCCCGAGAGGGGTAGGACAAACATTTGGTAAAAAACACAGTCAGTTTAGGGAGCAGACATTTTTAAGTTCACATGATTTAGGCCACGCAAAGTTGTACTGGTGTTTCTCTGGCATTGCTGCATCAGTCAAATGATTACAAATATTTTGTCCTCTAAAATGCTTTTGACACTAATTTTTTTTTTCAAAAGGAATGCCCGGTGAACATTTTTTTGAAAGTTCACCATCTTTTGTGCTAATTTTCCAAAAGTCACCACAACAAAAAATGTTTGAAACAAAAAAAGGGCAGGGGTAATGCCCCTGTTTCCCCATCCCCTGTGCATGCTTGTGACCCTGAGGAATATCAATTTTGGTTCAGTTTCGATTTCTCTTGACGTGTCATTGTTAACAGGTAGTGAGCCACATGAACGTTAGTGATGACGAAGAGACAAATCGTTAGTGATTAAGAAGATGATCAGTTGAAGTTCGGTAAAAATGATAGGGCATAGGAAAACGTGGTGGAGACCAAACGAGATTCGGACATTTCAGTCTCGTCTTTTCCTCGGCACTACCTGTCTCAGTCTCGTCTCAAACAAAACACTTCAGAAAAGGGCGAAAATTGGCGCGGACCAGAAGTGTAGGAACTACATTTTGTGTGAACAGGCTAGTGCTACTGCCCCTGAATGGCATCCCACCACAGGTACGAAGGGCAGTATCACAACCATTCAGGAACTGCAAACACTCTTTGTGTGACGTAGTTCCAATAATTCTAGTCAGACTATCATTCTAGTTTTTGCATTGGTAATGAATCTTAGTGGCCTAAAACTTTCTAATTAAATTGCCATAGTGTGTGCTTTGGTAAAAAGCACAGTTTGGTTTGGGAGCAGACATTTTTAAGTGCACACGATTTAGGCCACATAAAGCTGAACTGGTGTTTCTCTGGCACCGCCGCATCAGTCAAAAGCTAAAAAATATTTGTCCTCTAAAATACTTTCGGCACTAATTTTTTTTTGAGCAATGTTAACAAGTTAGCAAATCATTTGGTAAGGTCAACCGTTTCTTGTTCAATCAACGGCCTCTCGCCATTCATCATATCACCCAAGTTTCATGGTTCCTCGTTTGGCGGTACTTGAGCCGTCAATGTGGCTTACCCTCTGTATGCACATTAAAACAGTACAAGTTCTTATATTTCGATGATCAGTGCAACTACTGATCCAATTCAACACCATGCTACAAACTTGTTGTGCAAAGAAGTTGATGAGGAGGAGGTAATGTCGCTTTCAACGGCTTGAAAATTAAAACTTTTGCAGAAAAGATTGTTTAAGCAGAGAATGGTTGACCATTTAGTAGTGAAGAGATAAAGCAAAAAAGATAAACTGTAAAAATGGTTCATAGGGCGATATTGAACAGAATTCTAGGAAGCAGTATTGCCACTATGTCTGATTTTAAATGAGTTGCGGATGTTTATTGGTCATGTATTCTACTGGGCCTTTGCAGCAGGTAAAATGTCATGAAAATACACTTTTTGTTTCTGAAAGTCAAAAGGATGTGGTAGGTCTCTCTCTTTACTTCCATCCAGTACTTGAAGCCTTTGTTTTATTACTCTGTCGTCTTCAGCACCACATCTTCACACTAAATTGTAGCTTACGCTAATAGATTATCCTATTCACATTTTAAATGTGTTGCTTGTTTAAACCATTTCCTTGATTCTGTACAAAATATTACACATGATGGCAAAATTCCACTTTAAGCCAACCATTGTTTTCAATCATTACCGGTAGTATTGGTGTTCGTTAACTCGTAAACAAATGTAGCAATACGTGCTTTAATCTAATAACACTACAAAATATTAATACCACATTTTTTAAATCTGCATTTGATTAACAAGTTGTAATAATTCATAGCTAAATCTGGTTGAATATTCAACGCAATGTTTGCTGTTACTTACAAACCAGATGTTAATTGGCATTGCAACAATGGACTGTTGAAATTGGAATACTTCTCTCCTTTAAACTGTAAACAGTATTACAGCACAAACACAAATACAAACACAAATGCATGTAACCTACCATAAGACATGACGTGTATTCAGAATTAGGCCTACATCTATCATTCAGCATGGTTGGCCCCAGACTATGGTTGGGATTTGGCATCACATCGAGACCTTCGGCCTTCTTGACTTCTTTACAGGCTGAAGAAGTGTACGGTGCCTGAAGACAAACAAGCGTAAACAAAATGTAAGGTTTGGTAATTCAATGGTCGGCCAAAAAATTCGTACTTCTAGAGGACTTGGTTCGTGACCACCGCTGCCGCCATTATAAATTCAATGGGTCGACTCACGCTTGCAAACAAAATGATCCAATTTACTTTGTCTCCTTCAGCAAAAATTACAACAAGAATTATTTACAACGTGACATCTATCAACTTGATTTTCTCCTACAAGATGACAAAGAGGATCTCTGCCGCTTGTAGCTACCTTTTGCGAGTGTCTCTGGCGGTAAAACGTTCTTTCCATTTTATAGCAAGCTTCCCGCCAAAAGCCAAGTGACAAGTTGCAAAGAATGGAACGTCAGTCCTCGTGATAAAGTTGTTGCTTTATACTGTGTTTGATGGCTGGCAAATGTATCCAAAAAGTCTTGCTTGTCGAACGTGGCAATGACCCATAATTGCTGATAATTAGCTAATGACTGTCATTTGGTGTTCGAATGGAAATACCGCCAAACCTTATAAAAAAGTTTAACGATTGGCATTTTACTCGTTCAACTGGAATTTGCATCAGCGAGGTTTTTTATGCAATTTTCGGATTTCATCAGGCTAAGAAAGATTATTTACAGTTTACATAATTGTAACACTTCAAATGCGCAGTACTACATTCAGTCTTTCTTCCTTGGATATTGTGGGTGGTAGTGGCTATTAGAATTTGAGTTTTAGTTTTATGATACCAGTTGCGATTAGATCAGCTTGCAAGCATTTCACTGGTGCGACAGGTTTTAGTTGCAAGTAGTAGGGAAGGAGAAGGTCTTGAGGAAACTTGTAGTGAAATAACACCCCCCCTCCCCCTTTGACACTAACTTAAACAAGAACCGATCATACCAATGAAGCAGTCGCAAGCTGTTCCAATCACAACAGGTACCACAAAACTACAAAATTCAGGCTCAAATTGTAACAGCTAGTACCAGCTACTTCATCCGAGGAAGAAGGACTACAGGTAGTGCTGTCATGTAGCTGGAGGGCCGCTTCGTGCCCAGCTGGCCTTGACTCAACAATTCTCATCGGGAGGCCGAATGACGTCACTTCCTTCTTCTTGCTGGCGAAAATGGCGCCAACTTGTCTGTTGAGTTTTGTTTGGGAAACGAATCTGCTGCAATCCATTATCTTTTGATGTCATCATTGTATGAATGTAAGTGGAAATTGGAGAATAAACCAGCCAGAAAACGTGAGTCTTCAAGGGGTTTTGTCTGTGACAAGGAACATGACAGTGCTTTCCTTAGAAGTCTTACAAATATGTAAAATAGCGCTAAAAAACCTTTTTTTTTTATCTGATGGAGATCCAAGGACCCGATTAAAAATTTGTGACAAAAGATGTCACAAGCCAAGCTTGAATTTTTTAACTGAGGAGTTAAGATGCATGTATTTATTGTTAAATGACACAATGAATCAAATAGAAGCTAGGACTTTACATTGTTATACTGAAATGTTGTACATTTTGTTTTACATGTATTTATACCAAGAAAGGGTACTACGCATTTGTAGTGCTGCTGTTTTTCAACCCCAGGTAATGTGTACGTTTGTACAAAAGTAAAAAGTGCGAGCTGTGCCCTTTTATTTAAAGACCAAAAGAGAATGTTAAGAATTTACCATGATACCATCTATTGGCTGTGATGACGTTAACCTTTTTAGCATGCTCTTAGGAGCCTAAGGACAACAAATTTCCACTCAAAAATTAAGTTGGCTCGCATTACGTTTGTTTCTTTGAAAACACATTTTTTGGTGCATTGCTTTGCTTGCTGCAAGAAAGTGCAAAATAGCACTGGATTCTGCAGACTTTTCTTCGACGAGCAGTCACCTTTAATTTTAATCCATAAAGCACGATTTCGAACTAACCTTTCTGCTCTGCACAACGTAAGTGTCATTGGGCGAGGATATCTGCGCAGAAGTTGTTACTGGTCTTGGAATCATAATTGCTGGTTGATAGACAGCCATATTTGGAACTACTATTGGTCCCACTCCAGGGGTTGGTATGACTGGCGTAACGGGATGGTAGACTACACCTGGCATATATTGCACTGCTGAATAAAAAAAAAAGTTAAGTTTTCAAGCATTCAAGCAATAGTACTGAACAGTAGAATTATTATGTAAGTGTCTGTCACATATTGTGGAATTCAGAAAGTGAAATATTGAAAATGGAACACTATTCAAGAATGTTTTTACATTTCCTTGAGCAGTTTTGTTTGCATTATTTAACAGAAGCTGGTTACTTGCTTCGTGTGTTATCACTACCTATGAGCTTGCTTTCAGAATGTTAATAAGACGGGACTTATAGTGGTGCTAACATATTTCTGTGCCCTGTGCCAATATTATTCTGAAATTCTTATGAAGATATTACATCCATGCTCCAAACGTAACAAAGCACTGCCATTAAGACTGGAAATTAAAACATTAGTATTGTTTGTGTATGTGCTTTATGTCCCATTTTGATTGAGTCCAACTCCAGGGGCATGTGGGAGTAATTTATACTACACACTTGTTCGGCAATAATTTGTACTGTATTAAATTTGGGGCTTTGCTCCCTGAAACTGTTTCTTTACTTTGGCAGCCCACCTTTGTAAAAGGGAATATTAATAATACAACCTACCAGGCATGAAGATGGCACCATTTGCTGTTGTTACATTCGCTGGGCTACCATGGTGAGTTGTAGGGATGTAGGCATACGTTGGTAGAGGAAAATTCGTGAGGGATTGATGGTTAGCAGTTGACTTCGGAGGAGAATGTACCAATGAAGGCAAGCCAGGCAGGGTTCTGTGTATTAAAAAATACAAACATTAAGAACAGACCGTTCAAAGGGTGTTCGGGTTAAATTTATGCAATGTACAAGCGGTGATGTAGACATATTGTAATCCAAAAAATTCGTCAAAGTCCATGATACAGCAAATGTTAGCCATCATGCCACCCGACATTTTACATGACATTTTACCTATTTGAGAAAGCATCTTCTGGAATAGTTAGTACAGTACACCAATGACACGAGCAACCGAAATGGTCTACTTGTGAACTAACAAGCAAACGCGACTGTATAAAGCTGCTTGTCCAGACCAAGGTGATAAACTCAAAATATCATAACCAAAAACCATAATCAAAAACCATATATGAAAATTGCACACTAGAATACTGTGACCAACCAGTTAATCCAGCTCTATAACGTCAAAGTGGCTTTACTTTTTGGAATAGAATTGGTTTGAATCATAAATTCCCAACATTTCTGGACCCCTGCAATCCATAATTTCTTCTGTGTACTGCACCATACACTTGGCATGCAATTCAGTACTCGTGCCAATTCTGGCATTTGGATCATTACACAATGGAGGCAACATAGGAAAAGTTCACCTCAACCAAATTGACGAATGAGTAGTCAGCAGCACAGCAGTGAAACTGTAGAGCTCTCATTAACTCTTCAAAATAAGTGACATAGTCCAGCTAGGTAAATTCGTACCAACTGCATAATTTTTCATTTCCTGATGTCTGGTACCTATGAAGTATCACCAACCCATGGCGCGGTCTTCTAGGGTCGAACATTTTAGCCACTGAGTACCATTAGATCCTTCCACCATATCTGTCCTTCCACAACTGGAGTGCACGTACTGAGGACAAGTCAAGGTAATTTCACAGAATACCAAATACCTCGGTAGAAGTACTGATGCTTCCTGATACTGCAAAATACTGATCCAGGTTGGCTTTAATTTATGCAACGATTACAAGAAGCTTTAATTTTAAAACACGAAATGCCTGTAACCAAGAGTACACAGGAATCATCACCTAGTTTCAGAATCGACACATAACGAAAATTAGCTTATAGACTTGCCAAAATAATTTTGGTAATCTCTCTTTGACAAGAGCAACATGAATACAGTTTCATCAAGCATAATCTCTCTTTATATTAACAAGAGAAGGATACGGGCCTATGCTTGATATTAATAAGCGTTTATGCTACACTGTTGTAAAATCTCTTCTGTATTCGCTTACATCCACATGTAGATAACTTTAAAAGGAAACCAGTATAACATTGCACTTACCTATATGCTGTTTTCAAAGTACTTTGTTGGACAATAGTAGAGGGTGATGCAATAGCTGTTACTGCCAGAGAGAATGGCGGCCACATGCAAACTTTAGTTACAGAAGGAGCTGAGGCATTTGGATTGTTGAATTCTTCCCGACCCATTGCTTCATTGTGTGATTGCTTGTTTACTTTTGGAGAATCTCTCTCTGGTGATTGAGAGTTGGCCCGTTTCAATCGGAGCTCCTTACGGTTAGCTGCTGTGACTCCGTTCGTCTTTCCTCCATCACGATCACTGCGAGAGTAATGAGATCCGCTGCGTCCTGCACGATTTTCACAATGTTGTTGAACAAAGATTTTCTTTGTCATTTCATTGTGACGACTGAGAATATCTTCTGAGAGTGTCACATGATGGTAGGGACCGTTTGCATTATCTTCAACGGGTGGCGATGGAATGGGATCCTGTGCTGTAGGACTGAACTCGGGGTTGCTGCTTGAGTTCATAGACGACATTTGGTGTCCACTTCGATCACTGGATGATGAGTCAACTGAAGATGAAAGACCACGCATAGACAATTAGATTTACATAATTTTTAATCCCAGGGAAACATCTAAAGGTTTGAAAGCCTTAAAATCGGCACGTACAATGTAGCAAATAATATTTTATAGACTAATAACGCAAGATAGAAAAACATAGATTTTTTTTGTCTCGCTCTGTTCCTACTCCAGTCTACTCTTACCGATCCATTTTTGGTGAATACATCTTCATGTTAAGATTTCATCTGTAACAACTTGTAAATTTTACACGTATTTGAATTCAGTCTAATGTGTTTTGACAATTTAGCGAATGAACTGGTCGGCTGCTGCATTTAATTTTTCCTCTCCTTTTTTTTGTGTGTGATATGTATCTCGTCCCAGAGGTTCACCATTTAAAGTAGTCTACCACACAATAACGCAACATAGCGTGAAATAAAGGGTATACAAACAGCACAAATAAAATAAGATAACAAGCAACATCACAATAATTTCTCTGCAACTTTCCAATCATGCGATCATTATGGTACCTGGCATTAAGCTTTTTTGTTCCTCGTCCGTTTCTCTATCACCTTCTTTGCTTTCGCCAGATGTGTCCGAAGAATGAGTTTTCGGTTGGCTGTCAAAATACCTGTTTGGGAAATTACAAGGTTTGCGCAGAGCAGCATATTACGTAATGGGCTTTTGTGCACAAAAGGTACTGAATGCACTTCCTTCAGACCATACTCTATTTCAACCTGTTATAACACTTGCATCAATGAAATTCTAATTTGGTACAAAATCGAATAATGGTTTACGAATCAATGGTAGTAATAATATTTGTCTGAGCAAAGCAAACACACTAGGCTACAAATTTCCATTTGGGTCGAAAATTACTTGTGATAGCAACAGTTGCATTCTGTTACATGTATACCTCATTGATATCCATTTCAGTGACAATTTAAACGTACACCGTATCTAGACCATTGGCTAGTCTGTATATGCACCTTCAGTGTTAAAACTCCATAGCACTCCATAGAACTCCACAGTGTGAAAGCACCATAGCTTAAATTTACAGTTTTGTTATCCTGGGTCTAATATGACTAAAGATTGCTGCAGTACTGTGCACTGGTACCACACCATTCCGCACTTTATTCACGGTGCTAGTAATCGTAACTTTAGACACCGAGACTCTAAGGAAAACGGAAAATTAGTGTGAATTTACATTGTTATTTAACTTGGCATACAACATTACTATAGCAGTAAAGGTGCACAATTGGTGGCAACTGTTGAAACTAATAATGCTGTTGTAGCTATGGCAGTGCGCAGTGGCAGCTGAAAGATGAGTTCTTATAGAGGTCGGAGGCAAAAATGATTACGTAGATGCGCGGCAACAAATTAAGAAAGAGGACCTTTGGAAAAGTTACATTGCTCACACATAATGTTTTAGTTATATTAGAAATAGTAACGTTATAAATACTAATCTTTACTTTGTCAAGGATACACAACCTTGCACAAAATAATGAGCTGTAAAAGAAACATGACAACGTTCCTATAACCTGGTCCACTATTCCCGTAGAGGAAACTATGGCTGTAGAAAAATCTAACAACTGCAACAATTTACGTCTCTTGTGTCATGTGAAGCTTTCTTGACGTTATGGCGAAATTCAGAAAATTTGAAAGCTAGTCTTTTTTTTTTTGCACATCACTATTATTTATTTCCGTCTTTATGTCGGCTACAACCAGGATATAACGTTTTAAAGAAATAAAATGTATTACTACTTGGTATCACATAATCGTTAAGAGGAATCAAAGGATTGATCAGGGTTGGGTGGTTTTTGCCACCAAGTGGTTAAAACCGGTTTTTACCGTGGTTTTTACCATCCCGGCCAAAACTGTTTTTGCCGTGTTTTTGCCCCTTTGGCTAAAAATATTGCAACAGTCTACTTGAAATCATATAAATCAAAAAATACAATAGTCAAATATTGGCGAATTATACAAGCTCCCGTTGAAAAGTCACACTGTTTACTTTGAAAAGTTCATATTCACTTCTATTTGCCTTTCATACACTTATTTTCAAGTAAAAGATATTCTTCTCGCAATATCTATCCAAATTTATGCAAATGACTGTCGAAAATTTGCATAGATATTGTAAGAAGAATATCTTTTACTGTGAAAATACGAGTATAAAGAGGCTTCCTAGTGTTTGCCAGTTTTAGCCAGTAATACCCGGAAAAAAACCACTAAAAAACGTATTTTTGCCACTGTCCTGAAAACCCAACCCTGGGATTGATAAAGGATGGCAGAATATAAAACCCAAGTAACCAAGGGCATCTGAAATCATTCGGTTAATCACTCTTTAATTTTCAAATCTTCAGAAAATGTGCTTACTAATTTGGGGTGTGAAGAATACTTCTTGCGTTAAACTCGCTAAGCATTTGTAAAATGATTGTTTCATGCAACAAAGTTATCAATAACTGGCTTTTACCTTTGAATGTGGTCTGCATAGTTGATGTGGTTGTAAGATGGTGGTGTCTCAGAAGAATCCGAATCACTGTCTTTGTGATGAGGTGAAATCTCCCCCATCGCCACTGAGCTCCGATTCTCCAGGAACAAAGAGTATGTCTGTGAGAAATTGGCCTCAGAGCCCTCAGGGCAACGGCACACATAGGGAAGACTTATTATTTTGGGGAATCAAAATAATTTGCCAACATCAAAGCAAAACTGGTATGTTGGTAAGGTTCGTATGGCAAAACAAGAAAAGAATTGCATTAGGTGTTAGTAGGAGTGCATATAAGGTTCAGCTAGGAATGAGGGCCACAAACTGGGTTAAAAACCGTGTTCCAACTTACATTTTAGAGTGCCCAATACCATCAATTTTATCCTACACATTGGGTCCACCTCGCAAGGAATTTCAAAGTGACCTGCCGTACGTGAAGTGATCGTATAATACATTGGGGGGGTCTACATCTAGTAAAATAAATACGGCGCTCCGTCCTGTTTACATCTAGTAATGCCCTAATGCTGGGTACTGTTTAAGTTAAGGTCCAATTTTTATTCACAATATTTAGCTAAAAAAGACTAATGGATCAAGTTGAATTAGTCACATGTTGGTTGGCGTAGTTCTTAGTACCCCACAGGAGTTGTGAGGCGTACATGAAGAAGTTCTGAGGAGATTAATTGCAAGCTGTTTTGTAATGTCTTCTCCACCGTGGTACAAGAAAGAACGTTTTCCTTATACGGACATCTCACAGTTCTAACAGAAACTCATTTATTATAGATTGCTCATTTCTGTTCAATCCATCATTCATTGCAAGGCGAATCACATTGAACTAGGAACAAATGATAGATCTCACAGAAGCGAATAATCCATAAGAGATTTATTTCTATTAGAACAGTGAGGTACCCAAATAAGGAAAACATTCCTTCTTCAACCAAGACATAGAAGTACCACACAGCAACCAGGGAAGTGTGTTTTTTGTACTTCATATTTTCCCTACTTGACTTTCGTTTCAACAGTTGAAGAAAATAAACTGCTCTATTGTCAATGCTAGTTTGACAGCAAAATACTGTACAAAAAAAACTTATAATTTCATAATAGTAAATTATTACGATAAAGCAGATGTAAGTAAATGCAAATTGAAGGGTACAATCTTATCAGTTGTTAATCAAGTTTAGGGATTTGAATACGTAAACAGTATTAACAGTTCGTCTAACCTATTTTTACGGGTTTGACGACAGAGAAAACAATTTGCTATTTCAGTAACAACACAGACTAAAAAAACTTGCCACTCTACCTGGGAAAGTGCCATTACTACATTTAGTAACTTTAATCTATTCAAGATAAGTTTCAGGGAAGGGGATGTCACTCCCTCAACACGAATGCAATACCAAACTTATTGTTTGTGATTAGAAACTCCAATCAGTTGTCTTTTAATTTCCAGTCACCATGAAAAAAGAAGGCTGTGTTATAATGGGCTAGGATTTTGGTTCGTTGATGGCAGTCCAATGCCCGTTAAATCAAAACGAAACTTAATTGGTTTCTTTTGCAAAATCTGTCAAAATATAAGGTTAAAGCCAAAGAACAACTATGTTAGTGAAGAAACCAGGTGCATGTTATTTCAAGATTAATTTTTTTAAATAAATTTCCACATTACGTGCACAGGAAATTAGAGTTTCTAACTGCTGTGGCATACGAACCATGACTACGTAAAAGTATGCTACTAAAATACTTAAAATTAAACACCTATGGTACTTACGGAGTTGCTGGCTCCTTTGGATCCACGTTTTTCAACTAAACATAAATAACAAATAATGATTCACCACCCATTACAAAAAAGACAAAATCACCTCTTTTATCAAATCACTAGAAATTGAATTGAGTCTGTACCTGGCGGCATGTTGAGAACCATCTCCTGTATGAGGTTTCCCATGTATGAACCAACGCTGGTATGGTGGCGCTGAATCACTATTTCGTTTCCAGAAATGCCAGTTGGACCGTCAATAGTCTGGATAAAATTAATAAATATGGTAAATGTATGGTAAAAGTAAATTATGGTAAAGGTAAATGGCCAAACCCTTTTGACTTTGAATACACACTGTTAATGCTAGATTTCCAGAATATTACGTCTTATGTTTGTTTCTTCATGTTGTGTCCTTACAGTTAGGCCTATGGGCTTTTGCGTGGTTTGAAAACGTTTTACAACACAAGTAATATATTTTTGAATGGGTGACAACTAAGTCTGTTTATTTAATCTGTTAGCTTACAGTATATTGTGCCATAATTACAGCTTCCAGCAAAGGGGAAAAAAAACATTAGGGAATTCCAGCAATAAAAGTGATTTTATAAAAGTAAAAAAACGATTCCGTTGTTTACATTTTTTGGAGAGAAAATAACACTTTCACCACCTGTGAGACTAGAAATTCAATAGTTTTCTTGAATTTCTAGTCTCACAGGTGGTGAAAGTGTTATTTTCTCTCCAAAAATGTATTCCAATCACCACTGTTATCGAGGATTGCCATTATTCCAGCCGTTGTACACCTTTTAAGCTACCCGTATAACACTTACCAAGTTAGACAGCCCCAAAACAAAGTTTTTCAGTTTTGAATATTTTTACCCACTTAAAACCACTATGCATGAGTAAAAACTAAGGCTGTAACGAGTACATTTTTTTCTGCCGAGCCGATCCCGAGCCGAGCACTCAAAAAATGCCTGGTACGCCGAGCCGATCAGTGATGCCGAGCAGAACCGAGCACCTTTATTAATCACAGGGCGCTGCCGGGAGTGCCAGCTTTTTTCACTTTTTCTCACACACCTACTTTTTTATGTTTTTCACATTTTTCACATATCCGTTTTTCATTTTTTTCACATACCTGCTTTTCATTTTTCTCACATACCTACTTTTTATTTTTGTATCACTATTTCTTCGTTTTCATATACACACCAGTTTCACAATTCTTTAATACATTTTTTTTCTTTTCCAGTAATCATTTCGCTGAAATTTCACTCAAGAGAGAGAAAACCAATTCAAAGCAATTCCGATCATAAACCAATCAACTTTTTTCGTGTTCGAATAACAGACATGCCTTCGTAATTCCGGGCCCAAAATGAAGACGGATAATTTGATTGTTTTTTACTTCGATAGGGCGTTTTGCCTTATTACACAACACTCGTGTTTTTTTACATTTCCCCTTTTATTTTACCACTGGCAAATTTTCACATTTTTCACACTGGCAGCATTCTTGTAATCAGAACTTGCTAAAAGCCAAGCAGGGTTCTAGATAGAACAATTCTTTTCACTAAAACAGCCTAGCCGTAGCAGCAACCATAAGCTACTATTAGTTTCGCACACTGTAATTGATGATGTATCGACTGCATTTGGTATGGCCTGCATTAACAACCATTATCATAACAAAACAAGTAATTTTATTATGAGGTATATGTTACTTTTAAGCTAATAAAAGTTTTAACAATTGACCATTCAAAACAATTAAATTAGTGCTATTGACTCTTAAAAAAGTAGTTAATCTACACGAATTATCTGAAAATTTAGTTAATATATTGAATTCTGTGGTAGTCCTTCAACCTTCGTGCAGCATGAACATGCATAGATCATAATCATAGACTGGAATCCGCCAAAATGAAGCTTGCGTTCAAAGTCCAGTGGTCACAGGATCGCGCGCCAAGACTAGACGCGACTGCGCTGCTCGGCTCGGTTAAATGGACGTAATTGCTCGGTATACCGAGATTACCGATCATGCTCTGCTCGCCGAGAATCGGCTCGGCAGCTCGGCATCGGTACAGCCTTAGTAAAAACAAATCTGCCTTTAATGTTTATTTTCAGTACGGGAAGTTAATTTACGCAACATGCAAGTTTAGTAGGTAATGCAATTTGAACTGAACGTTAAATTCTAATAAAAACTCATTCCCCTTCCACAGAAATAACCACTATTTTACTTTGGCAAGAAGCATATTCCCCTAGAGTTAAACAAGGGCCCGACGCTTCCCCCAGCACGAATTTTTCAAGGTTAAACCACCGTTTACGATCATGGGTTGCCATGTTTAAACCAATGGTAAATTGGCACCAACCATTGTTATCCAAGTGTTGTACCGCAGTAAAAGTTTCTTGTTCCCATGATAACTAGTGACCATAGTTTTGAATGAGGTTTAACCAAGAGTAAATTGGGACCAACCACGGTTTAACCTTGGCTACCCATATTTAACCATGGCTAACCATGGTTCTCTGCTTACTAAACCCGGTTCAGAAATCTATTTGTACCTTAATAAACCTGGCTGCAAGTAGCTTGCAACATTTTATATTTTACCTCGCTTAGTATTTGCTTTATTTCATTTTGAATATTGCAGCAGTCTTTTGAGGGGTCGTCAGACATAGTGCCATCTTCTGCATCACTCTCATTGAAAACGTTAGGTTCAATGGGCCCCCTGAAAAGGTAATGGTAACAAAAAAAAATTGTTTGAATGCTTTCGATGGTTTTTCAAGTACAATCAAGAGTTAAGCTTAATACTTACTTCAATACATGATGTTGACCAATCACAAACTCAAGTTTCTTGGTCCATGGATTGATAAAACAAGACCACTCTGTTGCCAGTAAGATGTGGCAGCCATTGTGGACACGAAAGCGGTAAGGTTTGCCCAGAAATGGCCGTCCTTGTTCTTGAATTACTGCAAAAGAGACATTTCAAAGCTTTTATATTTAAAAATTATGACAAGAAAACCTACCTGACAACAATGTTCTAAATCAATGAGTTAGTGCCCCTGCGCATTTACACATTTTGGGGCTTTTAGGGTCTAGGTGCTAAAACGGTTTAAAAAAAAAATGGAGAAAATCAACAAAATAAAACCCCACTCAATACTTCCTTGTATTAAAGGAGGCTACAAGTTATTTCCTTGAAAACAAGGAAGTAATTTATCAGACACAAAGCCGGACTTAGCAGGTTTAGTGCAAGGTGCAGGATTAATAAAAATTCAACTTTGATTAAAGATCAAATGAGAAAGGGGAGGGGTTTTAACATGAGCCGAGGCCAAATTACAAAATTTAAGAAATATGTACATGGGCGTTCCCTCGGTTATGATGGTAGTTTACATTACGCATTGCTCAAGAAAACATTTTTAATGGCCACACTTTGGTGTCATTTGCTTAGTTGTTGTTGTTTTTACTTAGGGAGGAGGGAGGATGGGGGGGGGGGGGGGCGAACCCAAGCCAGGTTATCTGCCCCACTGTAGATAACGAGAGGAACGACAAGATCCTGGGTGTTCCCCTTGTATTTCTCCATTATTATTTTAGAATTGCTCAATGTACAACAAGTTGCAAATGTCTGTACGATTACATAGCCTATTGCTTTTTGCTTATTGTTTCACTTTTGAGAATGTAAAAAAAACCGCATTTACGGGCCGACGAGGATAAGGCTTAGGATACCTGGAGGCTACAAAATGAGCCAGTATTAATCTCTGACCAAAAGTTTTCGAAATACAAAAAGTTTACCTTTTTTAAGGCTTTTAATAAAAAAAAAACCTTTAATAACTTCACACTTTTTCCCAATAACGAAAATCATCCCCACACGCCGTCTGTCGTCCTATGTCTGCTTTTCTCTACCATTTTTGAATTAACTTTTTAATAATCAACAACCAGGCAGTTTAGCAAGTGAGCTTAAGTTGTAACAAATGGTAGGGAGTCGTAGTTAGAGGATAAAGCAGTAAAGCTACTACAAAATGACTGGTGCAGAAAGTGTAGGCATATGAAACTTTCGATAGATTTTGAATTAATATATTATGTTTTCTCAAGTGTCAATAACTTTGGACAACCCTGGTTGCGTGTCCCCCCTTCCCCTTTTCACCTTAAGAGTATCTTAAATAGAGCCCCAAAGAAATGAGTGCTTAGGGATCCAACGAAGAAAGTGCATATAGAGCAGTGACATTTGCCGCCATATTGGCACCAGTATGGGTTTTGGAGGGCATAACTACAAGGTGCACTACATAAAAATGGAGGGAAAAACAAAGGAAGAGTGGATTTCTTAGGCTTAAAATAACGTTGTTTTCTCCAACAACAAAAATCGCGCGTTTTAGGTCTAAGAAATCACTCTTCACAGTATCGGCTTCAGTATGACGCCCTTCTGTTTCTCTCTGCAGTGCCCCTTGCAGCTAACCCATTAAGGCTCCAGCACAGAGTTATATACAATAATACTACGTCGTGTCACTGCTGTATAGGGCCCTTGATTACTAAATCCGGCTCTAACCCCAAAGAGCTTAAATTGAATATCATACATAGGAATGAACATGACTGTCTAATGCAATGTGATCTTCATTAAATACATTTGAACAAATTATACATGGAATTGGGTATGCTTATAACAGCATAAAACGTGGTCAAATAGCCACTGACGCACTCAGCTTTAGGACTACATCATAGTTTATTTAATAATAGAAAAAATAAACAAAACACCAAACAAAAAGCATCTTCAAGCTGCTTATTTACAAAAGACTTATTATGTGAGCAGATAAATAACTGGTACGTACCATGTTCATAACTTTCTTTCATATTTGATAAATCTTCAGGATGGTAGTAATCAAAAATAGAGTTTCCTACAATATCCTGGGGCAAGTATCCCACGTATGGAATGGCACTGGGCGGCATGTGGTTGAAGAAGCAGTTGGCATTATGACGAGTTGTAAATGGTATCATTATAGGAGTCTCTTCTTTTTCTGTGAATAATGGTGCACAAGTCGTAAATTATATTTTATTGTATAGGAACTAATAGGTGTTATTTCACAAGTGAGCAAATGATTGCTCTGTTTTGTACAATCTGTGACATTATTAAACATACGGCTAACATATTTTCAACTCTTTGCGGCTATTTACATCATTGCAAACCCAGTTTATGTACTTAAATCAATTTGTGAAAATAAAACATCATAAAACTATCCAGTAGAATTTAGATACGTAAAATCTAATAATAATAACAATCTTTATTGCCTTTTGATACTTGAAGTTCTCGAATTATACCTTCCACCCATGATCTATATAATATTTGTTTATTTTTTTTATATTTAAAACATTTGTAACCTGATAAAGTTTTGGTAATAGGCATCGTAACCTATTTATTAAATTCTATATATGTGTTTTAAAATTCCAATGTGTATCAATTACTAAAATTAGATACTTTGCTTTTTTCCCTTTTTCTAAAATATCACAAGTTTTTTTTTTAATTAATTTCTTTTGAGCCGAAGCAACTTAATGCTTGTATGGCTGAACCGGCTCAATTTTGAACAAAACCAGACTTTTAGAGTAGAAGAAATATCTGGTACAGGGAGGTGCCAACCCGGGGATTCGATCTGGGAAACCTCCGATCATCGTAGGGGCCAAAAGATTGTCCAGAATTGGCCAGAATAGTTCCCATAGCCACTTAAGAAGCATGGCAGCCTCTCACGCTACCCTGGCCGGCAGTTCTGGCGTGGACTTTGCCAAGATCCCCTTTCCAGGGGTTCAACTAGATCCGCAAACCTCCTGCAACCAGGCTGAGCTCTCTCACAGCTCAGCCACGATGACCACAAGTGTTTTCAAATTTTCATATTCTGTATGTATTTACACTTTTCACAATGGACAAAAACTTTTGTGTTTTCTCTTGTTCCTTATGACTCTTTCTAATGACTCCATATTAGCACGTTTCTGGACTGTTGATTACAGAAATTATGGAAATCTATTCCATTGGTAATGTGTTGCCAGTGCTGTGTCCTGGTTAGGGCAGGTGGAACAGAGCCAAAGGGGACAAACATGTCACACTCACGTGAAATACTCACGAGTACAGGTAAGGCCATCAACCTCTGGCACATAAGACAATCACGCTGACCATCCAGTTGCCCCGACACTGATCTTGAACAAAACACTTTTGATGCTCACCTTTGTACGCAGAGAAGACAGGTACTGCTTTGAGTATAAAGTAAGAGCTTGGTAGACGCACAGCACTACTTCCGGCAGCATCTTCGTCAATAGATGGTTCATTAGTTGGAATAACTGTGCTAAGAACCACTTCAAAGGGTTTGTAGACGACTCGTTTTTCCGCTAGGTTCAGTGCATTCGTCAAGAATCCACGGTATACTCTACAAGCATATGAAAAGTATGATTTTAGAACTAGTAACAGCAGTATTTTCAGATTAGTGTAGGTAGGAATTGTAGTGAAATGTTTACCTCATTCTAAGGAAAAAGGTAGCATGGTTGCCATCTGGAATACAATCAGAAAATTATTCTTACTAAATGTTCAACAGTAATGTACCAATGTTCAGAATACTCTTCTGGAAATAATCTGAAATGTCAAAAAATGTTAACAGTAATGGTATAGTTTTGCAGTACTGCACCGACAACATGGTGTCAGTAAAGATCAGTATCGGCTTGCAGTATAGGAAAAACCTCTTTTTTTATAGTTTTGTGAAAAGTTGAGCAATTTTGTCGTTCAAACACACTATTTAAACGTTTTGTTAAGAGAGCTTTCAAATGGCGGTAGCTTAAAGTCGACAGTTGCAGGTTCTCAAGTTACATTTACCAAAAAATAAATCAGTAAATCCTCAAAAAGACACTTTTAGAGCAAGAAATTTAGTATAACCAATACACAAAACTTAAAATTGTACATAACCATTGATTGCCCTTTCACTCTTAAAAAAAGCTGGTAAAGCCAAAGCTTAAGGGCTTAGCATTTATCTTAAACAAATTCAGTGCTCACTCAGTTGGTATTGGATAGGATCAGATCAGAAAAAAGTGGTATTAATGTAGCTGTGTAATTTTGTGACGATTATGAAGGTAAAAAGTCTATGAAATCTAATCCCTGATGTAAGAATTGGCAAAAAGCTAGTAAAATCGTTAATATCACATTGACAGTAGCTAATGCAAGTTTGTTGGTACATTGATCAAGAGTCACCAGAACTTATGATCTTGCACAAGTTGGTGCCTATTTGGTAGTGTTACCTGAGCTAAGTTTAGCTAAAGTTAGGATGGCCTTTATTTGTTAAGCAACTTGAATTGTATGGAATTGGAAAGTATCCATGATTCTTAGCAAACCCCATAGTCATATACGTATTTCATATTAGTGACTGTTAAGCCAAAGTCACGTATGACTTTCTGTAGCTGGCAGCAAGTCTTTCTTTGTTGTTATGGTGCGTAAGAATACTCACAAACACGAATTTTTTAGAGTTACTACTTCCTTTTTGTAATTTGTTGTTTATCACACCACGTCCGGTATGTCGAAGTTCCACTTTTACTTACTTTTCATGCCATGGTCCAACAGAGGGTTGTTGAGGCCAATTGCCACCTGAGACCTGAAGCACATTCGATCTTTGGGGTTGATGAAATCCGCAAAGCATTTGCCCAGCAACATGTCCTGGAAACAATAAAAAAATCATGTAAAATTGTATAAAGAAAAATAAAACAGTGTTAATTAAGTTAACTACGTCATTGTTATTGTAGCTGCTCCAGTGGTTGAGCTGATCAATGACAGGAAAGGAAGCCTGTCAGTGTCGCTGTAAGTTTGCACTGACCAGTGCAGTGTGAGAGACTACATGGCTCCTACAGGAAATAATGGGTCAAGTTCTAACCGGATTTTACCTCACCCCCCTGCGATGTTCGGAGAGTTCCCTGGATCAAATACCCATTTATATCCCTCCGTTTACTAGACTTTAATGCTTAAAATTAAAGTTTTAAGAAATTCATTAAAAAAAAAAAGAAAAGCTCAGGGGAAAAACGATCAATGTCAATTCTTCATGTTTGGAGTTATTCAGTATTTAATGTTTAAGTATCAGGGAATTCATACAAATGGTAATAATATTGTTTTGGAATGCTCTATGTCTTCTCTGCATTACGTTTATCACTCTATTTCAAATGAATTAACAGAAAACAAGCCAAGTTTACATTTTCCTTAGCTTCACACATGTCGGTTGTTGACGTGAAGACAATGATCGTTCATCGGTTGAGCGATAACGGACATTGATAGTTTTTCGGTTGATCACTATGGTGATTGATCGTTCTTCTCATTACAGTAGATTTCCAAATGAGAATTCTGGGGACATGATCGTTCCTGGACACCGATCGTTGTAGGATATGCATATCATGAGGTTATATTCTCGTGAAGGCAATGCCATATCATATTTGGTGAAAATTGCCATTGATCGTTCTTCCCTTGAGATCATCAAATGTGATTAAAAATTAGATATCTATTCAGAAAATGTTCTACTCCAAAACACAGGATAGTTGTTTTTTACAAGTAAGCATGTCTTTCGTCGTAATGGAAGCTTTCTTAACTTCAATAACCAAAACCCAGGGTATTTGGTTTTTACAAGTAAGCATGTCTTTCGTCGTAATGGAAGCTTTCTTAACTTCAATAACCAAAACACAGGGTATTTGGTTTTTAAAAGTAAGCATGTCTTTCGTCGTAATGGAAGCTTTCTTAACTTCAATA
>JAHWFP010077765.1:0-19497 GCA_023313725.1 Lithobius niger
AGACGTTTGAGAATAAGAGATATAAACGGAGGCATGAAAGGCGTCATGAAGGAAAATGTAATGAAACCTGCAAATTGTGTGGTAGTACTTATTCGGACGCTCTTGCATATAAACGGCACAAGTGTGGTGGTGTTATAAATCAACGTGGAAGGGAAATTACAGAGTCTTAAAAAAACGTCTTTCCTTGAACTGAAACTTCGGTTGAAGAAAGGAATAATTTCTCAAACCCCCGCAAATTTCAACCTTGTGGTAAATAATGTCAAATCTTTAGTTGTGCCTATAATAGAGAATACCAGAATTGACTGGGCCTTGTCCTATATGATTCAAGATTTGAGGGATAAGACTGAGGTGACCGAAGATACCAAACTCAAGGTAAGACCGTTTAGTTTGGATTTAGGAGAGTTTGATCTTGTCCGCAACGCTTTCAATAACTGCTTCTTGACTTTCAAGAGGAATTTTACGTCGAATGAAATGTACTATGAGCCGTTTATTTTGTTGGTAATATACAGGGATAGGTATTGGAATATTTTAGAGCAGTGCCGACATCTTATGGTGAACATAAAAGCGCAAACTGGATTATGCATTCTCTTCCAAAAGGCAACTGATACAACAAAGACTATTAAAGCATATTTCAATTCAAACCTGATCAGAGTGGGAAACAAGGATGTTCTCTCGGAAATGTCGAAGAAAATTCTACATAGTATTGGACAGTTTACTGTAGAAGGAAGTGGATGGGTTGTTAGAACTGTGTATGTACCGAACTATGTGTTGGAATCTACAGACCGTTTGGTGGAAAAGGTTACACGCCACTTCCAAAAAATCTTATATAGGTTCTGATATACTGGTCAATGTGTATAGTCCTGACGATAGATGTTTTAGTGGTCTGTGTTGGCTAGTATACACCCTGTTCCATCTTCCAACACGATTGGGACACTAAACATTACCTACCTTATGTGGATGAGTTAGATGTTGGTATGTTGTATAAATACCCTGTTCCTTTAACGGAGATTGCAGCATTTGAAAAGGCAAATAACATTTCAGTTTCTGTTTTAGTTTCGAGGATGACAACCCTTGTATTTGTCAAGTGAGTTCGAAAGTTGAAAGTAAAGATCACGTTGACTTGCTTCTGCTCGACGGACACTATGTGACCATAAAAGATTTTGACAAATTCATCGCTAGTTTTAATCCTAACAGGCACTTGAAGTATTTTTGCAGATACTGTCTGCACGGATTTCGAAATCACTCCAGGTACGAAAACGATCTTCCTTCTTGTAGGGGAATTCCGTTTTAAAAGACCTCATTGCCTGTCAATAACGTTATCTGATTTAAGAATTTCAAGAAGGAGTTCAAAAGGCTGTACATAGTCTATGTTCACTTTGAAGCAGTGTTACAGCCGGTTGTGATGGAAATGATTCATACACCAGAATTAATCACATACACCAAGCTTGCAGTTTTGCCTACGTAATTGTGGACCATTTAGGAGGTGTATTTTGCAAAAGATTGTACAGAGGAGTAGAATGCATGAAGGTGTTCTTTGACTCTATATTAGAGGATCAGAAAAAAATTGAGGCTTACGTGGATTCCCACAAACAAAGGATGAAAAGTTTAACCAAGGAGCAGTGGTTCCTTTACAAGACGGCTGCGGTGTGCCATATATGTAAATGTGGCACATTTACACCACCAAATAAAAGGTTTAATGGCTCTATCGAGTGAGAGACCACGATCACATCACTGGTGAATTTAGAGGTGCAGCACACAGCAAGTGTAACTCTGTTTACACTTTGAACAAGAATATAGTGGTTGTAATACATAATTACGAAAAATATGATAATCATTTTATCGTAAAGGCTTTAAATGTGTTTAACGATTCGGGTGCCTTGAATAATGTTACGATCATCGCTTGAAACAAGGAAAGAATCAGTAGTATGAGATTAGGTCGTTTGACTTTCATCGACAGTCTAGTGTTTATGGCAGCATCTTTGGAAACTTTAGCTTCGAACATAAGGTGCTTTAACATTACAGACAAGCTTTTCCAAGGTAAATCGATGGAACTTGTACAAGGACTTCGTCAAAAAGGTGTGATTCCTTACGAACACTTGACAAGTGTGGAAATTTTTAAGGAAACATGTTTACCTCCCAAGTCTGCATTTACCTCCTTGTTGAAAGGGCCGATCTGCTCAGAATCTTACGAACACGCGATGAAGATTTGGGATTTAGGAAAATGCAAAACGTTTGGAGATTACCATGATCTGTATTTGTGGACCGATGTGGGCCTCTTAGCCGATGTCTTCGAAAACTTTAGATTTACCACTTTGGCTAGTTACGGGTTGGACCCTTCCCACTATATTTCGACACCGTCATTTTCTTGGGATGCTGCGCTCAAGAAGACCGGAGTGTCGTCGTATCTTTTCACAAACATAGATATGCATCTAATGATAAGGGGCATAACAGGAGGTGTGTCGTTCGTGGCTAGAAGATACGCTAAAGCTGACAATCCATATATATCATCTACCTTCAACCCTGGAAAAAAGATCTCTTACATCATGTTTTTGGACTTCAACAACTTGTACGGGTGTATAATGTACGATTATCTACCAGTTGGAGACTATGAGTGGGTCCCTGAAAACCAGCTAAAGGATATAAATCTAGAGAATTATGGAGACGAGAGTGATAGAGGGTTAATATTAGAAGTGGACTTGGAATACCCGAAGACTCTTCACGATTCACACAATGATTTCCCGTTAGCGCCGGAGCACATGAAAATCACAAAGTCTATGCTTTCTCCTTTCAACCTTAGAGCGATCGAAGACTTGGAGTTGACATACAGTAAAGGCCTAAAGCTTACCACAAGGCTCAAAAACAAAGTATGTGGTACACTACAGGAACCTAAAATACTACCTTTCTCTTGGCATGGTTTCCACAAAAATACACAGAGCGATCAGGTTTAAGCAAGATCCTTGGTTGCAACCTTACGTCTTGTTTAATAACGAGAAACGGCAAGCGGATACTAATGAGTTTGACAATAACCTTTACAAACTGAATAACAACAGCATCTTTGGGAAATCGGTGGAGAACAAACGTAAGAGATCGAATGTCTTGATAGCAACTACAAAGGAGAAAGCCATCAAGCATGCCTCTAACCCCAACACCACGAGTTTCACATCACTAAGTGAGGACTTGGTAATTTGTACAAAGACCCCTGCTAACATCGTTTTGGACAAGCCCATAATGGTGGGGTTTAGAGTCTTGCAGCTGTCAAAGTTATTAGTCTACCAGTTTCACTACGACTACATGATGAAAATGTATGGACCTGAGAGATGTAAACTCTTAGTTATGGACACAGATAGCTTGTGTTATTCGATAGAAACAGATGATGCATCCGACTATCCAAAAGAGCATTTCCTGCATTCCAACATCAACAAAAAAGTATTGGGGAAGATGAAAGACGAGAGCTCAGGCTGCCCAGTCTCGGAGTTTGTTGGTTTAAAGTCTAAGCTCTACAACATTTTACAGTCTGATGGACAGAACAAGATGGCTTGCAAAGGAATTAAAAAAAAAACAGCAGAAGTCGTGCACGAAATGTACAAGACTGTGTTGTTTAATAATAGCATCATAAGAACTTGAGGGTCCTACATTTGTTCGGAGGCTCACGAGCTGAAAACGGTCACCATCAACAAGTTGGCTTTCAGTCCTAACGACGACAAGAGATGGGGCTGTGACAATGTGGTCAGCACTTTAGCTTATGGACATGTGAATTCAGCTTAGACTATCTATGTTATCCATCCAGCTGTTGTATTTTGAATCGTAGCCTTTCCATTTACCGATATAAAGCATTTTCCCATCTTTGCCTTTCTTTTTACGTATTACTTGCTCCACTAGAAATAAATCTGGAACTAGGGTTTTTTGAATTGCCTGTTCATAGAAACCCCCGAGAATGGGTTCACCCAACTCATCCTTTAAAAGATACGTAACTGGTTGGGTTTTTTGGACTTTACGAATCGTGAAAACTTCGTTAGTAAAATTTTGCAAATATCCTTTATTACAAATTTTCTTAACTTTAGAGATTCGGACTTTATTTCCCACGGTGCATTTGGGTTTCTTCAACAACCGTTTATAGTCCATGGACCAGCCAAGAATTTGGGATAATTTGGGGGTAGTAATTTTCCTTTACACCACAGTTGTATGGATGCCTCAGGAACATAAAAAAATATGATTGCCATCTCAAAGTGATAGCTTTTAAAAATGGCGGCCATTCCAAGATGGCTGGCATCAGCAATCAGCAAATTGGCAATATCTCTGGTTCTAATAGGACTTTTTAACTTGTTTTTTTTTTTCAGTTAAAGCTTATTTCTTGGCTGACAATTCCTATTCACATGACTTTTTTCATAGTTGTAACGTTTGGCGAGTAAAACGTGATTGAATCAAATTTTCTAGTCTCGACAATGCAGTTATCTCGAAATAGCTATAAACGTAACGACTTTACACTAAATGTTTGAAAATAAAAGTTGTGGACAATTAAACTGTCTTTAATTTGGTGCTAAGAAATCGTTTATCGGATAAAAAATGCCGTAAGTACAAATGTTTGAAGGTGTCAAAGTACGTCCGTCGGGTACTGCTCAGGCAAGCTGCTCTGCCTGCCTGCCTAGTTTTAGTCAGCTAAAATTTTGGTACAATTTTTGGATAATAACTTTTTTTTTAGTAAGGATGACTAAAGACTGTTATTGCCTTCTCAAATTTTTTGTTGATAACAAAAATTGCTACCAATCCAAGTTTGCAGATGTCGAATTTGAAAAATAGCTACGATGGAAGCAAAGCTACGATTTTTCATTCTGTTTTTTCAATATCGCCCAGAATTAGACAAATTAAATAGTGAATAAATTCAAGAATTGATAAAAAATTTTTAGTTTTTAAAAGCACTTCACATACTGAGATGAACCGTTGTTGCAAAAGATAAGACTATAATAATTAATAAACAAAAACGGAACGTTAAATGTTTAGAGTAAGGGTCTAAAAGTCAAAACCTAGAAAGAACACGGACAAGGTTTGACGGTTAGGGTCTAGGTGTAAAATTTTGTAAGAGGCTGTTAAGCATTAGACCCTTACTACCCGGTGATTAGCTTATAGTTCTGCTCTATTCGGACAAAAATTGTGTATGAACGATTGTAGCAGGTTTTCTTTGTTCTTAGAATATTGTTATGGAACTTTAAGAACACAATTTTCTTGTGGAGTTTGGCATTTTGTGTCTTATGGAGCTCTAAACGACCAGATTGATTGTTTTACATTGTTTTAAACATTGTTATTATGCAACAATGCTAATTAGCAAACGCCAGCTGCAAGACTGAAGATTAAAGGATTTGTTTCTATTGTTAACAATGGCGATAGCCAGTGTCAATAAGAGTCAGCCTTGGGTCTCTATGTTAAACTCTCAGTTTTACAGTTTAGCTGCAATTCTAAAAGTAACACGAATTAATAAACAAAAACGGAACGTTAAATGTTTAGAGTAAGGGTCTAAAAGTCAAAACCTAGAAGGAACACGGACAAGGTTTGACGGTAAGGGTCTAGGTGTAAAAATTTGTAAGAGGCTGGTAAGCATTAGACCCTTACTACCCGGTGGTCAGAAATAAATACATTTTCACGAAAAACTGGAAATCCTCCCATGTGATGATCCAGTGGTAGTATGGTATAGGTTTACTGCTTTACTGTATGTTGAAAATTATTTTTCGATTTAGTAACATTGCAGGGTATTCGCAGCAGAGAGCATTACTGGTTATCCTCTACCGTAAAATCTACGAAATAAAATGAAAAAATTCTGAACCACTTGACGAATTATAAAATGCCTTATGGAAAGGGCACATCTACAGAGCAATACCTGTAAAATGAGCTAAGAACCGGCTTCATAGGACAAATGGTTTGACCTGTAGAGAGGACAAACGAAAGTTACATCCCCAGAACAAGAACTTGTCTATTTGGCCCCACTCTGTATCTCGGGTTTGGCTCGCCCGAATTTCACAATTTTTGGACTGCAGACAGGCCTTGACTAGTCAAGGCTAGATTCCAAATTTGGTTTAAAAATGTTTACTTTTGATGGAGTTATAAGCTCTCAAAGTTGAAAGTTTAACACAGAGATCCTAGGTCGATCCTTACTAACACTGGCTATCGCCAGTGTTAATAACATCTACGTCTTATGAGCCCTGATCCCGAAGTCCCGTGTAGCCAACAGTACAATAAGTAATAATCACTTTAAAACTGCTATGCACCAGGCTAATCATTGTTACGTCGCAAAGTGGTCGACAACAATAAGACCTCTAAACAATGAAACAAAGAATCAAAGAAATATATTATTAGCCAACGAAAAAGAATTGTTTAAAAGATGTTTAACCCGCTGGGCTAATGGTTAGATTTAGGATAGGTTAAGTTAGGTTAAGTTAGGTTAGGCATGAGTGTATGGCTTCACAGACCGTGTAGTACTCAAACAAACAAACAAACAAACAAACCCGCTGGCAGACGACCAGGCTTTGTCGGGCAGATGATCTGAAGCGGTTAACGCTCGCTTGCTCGTTTCAGTGCTTTGAGCTTACCTTTCTCCATGTGACGGCTGCTTTCGTCAACATTCTCTAAGACTAACTCTCGAACAGCAATTTGGGAAAGGTATCTGGAAAATTCATCTGAAGTTCCGGAACCAGAATGTCATGGCTGGATGTTACAAAGATGGCAAGCTCTGTAGCCGATGGATGACATGAGCACCAGCACCTGAAGCAGTTTTGGAACTTTTGAGATGTTCTTCGAGCATGTGCATGCCATCATGCACGTGTGTGGTAAATCATTTTAAATGTACTGAGGCATGTAAGCTGGCAAAGCGTGATAACATATATGGGTGAGTCTGAAGAATTGGAAGATGGTTTAAACTATTATGACAGTGTTGAAAGTGATAACGATGAGTAACTTTTGTTGGAATACTATACTATGGAACTAGAATTGCCAGCCCAGCTGCACATTTGGTGTTTCACAAAAAAAAAAGAACAATACGACCTTAAGAGCATGGGTAATGTTTGATGCCCTGATTGCAATATGGGGATGGTTTGCTGTCTCATGTGTTTGTCAGCGAAGGCGTGCATACCGTTTGTGTTTTTGTGCTCAATGGCTAACAAACATTGATTTTTAGTTTGCTTTGCTCAATCAATTAGCATACTCAAGCATCATTATTTTTCGCTAGCTAAGCAGAAAGTGTGTACGTGTATCCCATATGTGCACTTTTGCGCGTTTTGAATACTTCACCGAACTTTACTAATCCTTTAATTTAAATCGTCCAACGGTTTATGCCAGCAATTCAAAGGGTTTTTAGCAAGCGTTCACTGCTTCCAGTCATCTGCCAGCGGGTTAAAAAAAAAGGGTTAAAGGGTTTAACGAGCGTTAACCACTCCTGGTCATCTGCCCGAAGCCCTAAGGCCCTAAGGCCAGCGGGTTAAAAAAAGGGGGTTTAACGAGCGTTAACCACTCCTGGTCATCTGCCCGAAGCCCTAAGGCCCTATGTCTGCAACAGCCAGATTCCCAGGCGGTCACCCACCCAAGTATCAATCCAGCCCAATGCTGCTTAACTTCGGGGATATAACGGGCGGGTTATGCATCTTTTAAACAATTCTTTTTCGCTAGCTAATATTATGCTATTTATTTGATTCTTTGTTTCATTGTTTAGAGGTCTTATTGTTGTCGGCCACTTTGCAACGTAGTAATCATTAACCGGGTTGCAGGTTTAAAGTGATTGCTACTTATAGTGCTGTTGGCTACACGGGGATTCGGGATCAGGGCTGAAATAGTCTTACCTTTGGTAACAACGGTTCATTTCAGTTTGTGAAATGCTTTTAAAAAATATAAAATTTTATCAATCATTGAATTTTTTCACTATTTAATTTGTCTAATTCTGGGCTGCATTAGAAAGAAAACAATGCGAAATCGTTGCTTTGCTTCCATCGTAGCCATTTTTCAAAAGTAGACATCCTCAATCTTGGATTGGCAGCAATTTTTGTTATCAACAAAAATTTTGAGAAGGCAATAACGGTCTTTAATCATCCTTACTAAAGAAAAGTTCGTATTCTAAAATTGTACCAAAATCGTGGCTGACTAAAACTAGGCTGGTAGGCAGAGCAGCTTGCCCGAGCAGTGCACGACGCACATACTTTTACATCTTCAAATATTTGTACTTACGGAATTTTTAATCCGATAAACGATTTCTTAGCATCAAATTAAAGACAGTTTAATTCTCCACAACTTTTATTGTCAAACATTTCGTGTAAAGTCATTACATTTAAAGCTATTTCGACATAACTGCATTGTCGAGGCTAGAAAATTTAATTCAATCACGTTTTACTCGTCAACCGTTACAACTATGAAAATGGTCATGGGAAAAGAAATTATAGGCCAAGAAATAAGCTTTAAATGAAAAAAAAAACAAGTTAAAAATTCCTATTAGAACCAGAGATATTACCAATTTGCTGATTGCTGATGGCAGCCATCTTGGAATCAAAATACCAACTTTACCTGGCGCTTGCTGACTACTGCTGTGGTCGAGAAACCTAGGTGGATAGTTCTAGCTTTTCAAACTAACAGGCAGGACTCTTTAGTTAAACACCCGGCTGTGTTCGACCACTGCAGTCTACAAGATGCCCACGTGATTCTAAATTCCGAGCATTTTCCATTCTGGATCTAAATACTAATTTTGCTACTGGAGAGTACGTCGGTCTGTACAAGACGGCGCAGCAATTCAGGCAGCTGTGCTACGACACAGTTTCGACTTGCTGCAGTTCAAGAAAGCCTAGCCTCTCGTAGCGTTGGATTGTTCAAAACAGTCCGAGCGGTTTCAATCGGGAATCGTAGATGTTCAAGTTAATCTTAAATTTAGAGCAGCCGTTCCAGCTAATACTACCTGTCATGCTCTGCTCATTGGTGACAGGAAAATGAATCTAAAGTTGGATAGAGGCAAAGTCGAAGTTGTTTATTAATAGGGTTTGACCGAGTCCGAGTAAATACCCGACCCGGTACCAGGTAATGCTATTTTTGACCCGGCTCGGACTCGGTAAAAATTCGACCGAGTACAAACAGGGTAATAATTATTTGTTGAACAAATTATTTTTATTTTCATAGTTTCATTTATACCTACTGGATCCCCCTACAACTACTTGCACGCAACAGATATTCATTAATGAGCACAGAAAAAAATCTGATAAATTGCCTTAATAGTTTCGGAGAACCAATTTTTTTTAATTACGAGCTGTAAACGAACTAAAATTGAAAATCTCCATGTTGAGAAAACGTGTCAGTAAGTTGGCGATAGTTACGCTAAAAATCGTTGTTCCCACCTGATAAGCGATAGTGTGAAGGTTTATAGGCTTCTTTCCATTTTAGTTGTTCATCGCAGCTACTTTTTTAATTTTTTATGTTGTGAAACATCATCTTTCTCGTGATTTCAATAACGAACTGAACATAAGCTCTCACGTGAAATCCGGCGGCTATTGTGAAATCACCCGTCAGCCAAGGAGAGCGCACCAAATCGGTCACGTGGTGCCAACTAGCAAATGAGGAAACGCGATCTTCCAATTGCTTTGGAAAGGTAGCTTGATACAGCCAGAAACAGCCTCTTACATTCCATTTGATTGGCCAATGCCAAACGGGCATCGAGAAAATGTGTTGAGAGGCCCGGATAGAGGGGAATTCCAGCTTTTCAATGAACCCAAGATGGCGGCGTCCAGTCAAATGGTTCGATCGCTACCGCTGTCGAAAATGACCAGTTTTTTGTTATTGAACTTCGGAAATATGAATGAACACCACATTTTTGCAGTTTTTAGTGAGACTGCATTCAACTAAAGTGCTTTTTATAAAAGTATAGACATCGTTAACAACGTTTTGTTTACAGAAATCGATGCATAACATATCGGGTAACGAATTTCAGTTTTTCTCATGTCGATATTTTGGCCGAAAATTTCATTTTTCGACCCGCACTTCCCCTTAAAAGTTTCGACGTATATATAAGTCGTTACTCCACTTGGGCCACATTGTTGCTTAAAGGGTTAAAGCCAACAAAGGCCTATTGTGAGACAAAGTAACCGAAATGCATTTTATTTTTCATTTCACTTTATTATTAAAAACTTTGGAACAAAGAATTGCTGTCAATTTAATATTTTACTTCACTTTATTTAATAACGTAAAGTTTGTAATAAAAAAATTTGGAAGAAAGAATTACTGGTATTTTACAGTTTTTTAAAGTTTTGTCCTTTTTTTTTCTTTCGTTCATTGTTATACTATATGCGCAATACAAAACTGGACGAAAGCAAAATGAAAATGACAGAAAGCAAAAAAAAAAAAAAAAGAAGAACGAAACCAAAGTAAAAAAAAGCTGCATATTAAACATAAGCAAAAATTGAAAATCTACGACCCGGTTTTACTACTCGGACTCGGCTCGGTGGGTATTCATAATTACTTGGGCTCGGCTCGGACTCGGTTTTTTGTTACCCAGTCGATCCCTATTTATTAAATAATAAAAAAGAATATGGCACTCAAAACAAGATCTCGAAAAAAGAAAGGTGGCTTTTTTCCGTTAGCATTACTAGGACCTATTTTAGCCGGCATTGGAGGCTTGGCAGGAGGAACTGCAGGGGTGGTATCTGCCGTAAAAAAGGCACAAAACGATGCAAAAATTTTAGCTGAACTCGTGAGACATCACAAGCAAGTGGAGGGTTCCGGGTCGAAGAAGAAGAGAAAATCAAACGAAAAACGAAGCAAAAAAAATTGCCCCGTGGCAAAGGTCTTTACTTAAAACTACCCAAGGTTTAATCGACTTTAATAAACCTTTAACGAACTTTGATTTAAATGCATTGGCTAGAGTAATGAAAATTCTGAAATTTAGAGGTGCTTTTAGTAAAGATACACTTCCTTTAAAACTTACGTCTACTGGTGAAAACGGAATCTTAAACTTGGAAGATTTCCATGATGGAGACGAGAGTAACTGGGTCACCTATTCCACCGTTGCGAGTGAACCCTGTCATTTCGATAATTTTGGCAATATGGGTCCTCCCGTACTTGGGATCGGGAATTAAATACAATTACGAACGCGTACAAAACTTTGACCAGATTTGGTGCGGTCACTTTTGTTTATTTTTCCTAAGTAATTTCTCTAAGAATCGTAATTACGAAGCTGTTTTAGACAGGATGAAATGAGTTAAAAAGTTACGTGCAAATCTAACTGAAAATGAATGTCTTCTGTTTGAAAATTTTCGAGTGCGTGTACTGCGATAGCCGAATTTTTTTTCTATTTCGTAAGGAGTGTCAAAAATGGTGGTTGTTGAATGCTCGTCCTTTATTTTACTAATCAAAAAGGTTTTCGTTCCTGCTGTACATTTAGCAACCAGTTCTATGCTCGGATCGCTGCAGTATAAAATTGCTTTACGAATTAAACCTGAACTTGTAGCTTGAAAACGGTCCTGAATTTACGAACCAATCGATTTCTTTAGTCAATGGGCTTTTCATGCAGAAACTGATTATCGTGGAACAATTTTCATGCACAAATTTTTTTGAAGCTGCATCACTCGGTAAAGTTGGTTGACTTAGATTTCTTATTGGTTTGTTCGTGGCGTCAAAGTATCCCTTCTGCTCGTCTTGTATCAAGCAATTGCCCTCGACATATACCTTAGAAGCAGCATCACTAGGTAAACTAGGTTCGCTTAGATTTCTAATCGGCTTGTTCATGGCGTTGAAGTATATTTTCTGATCGTCCTGTAATAAACAATTCCTATCGACGTACATTTTTGTTGCCGCGTCAACAGCATGTGGTGGGAAAGCTATGTCCTTAATTTGCTTTTTCTTTGCATAAAAATTCCCGTCAGCCTCATCTATGTACAAAATATTTTTTCACTGCTAGAAATGGTGGAAGCCAACTCGTCGGCGAGAAGAGTAATGGCTGGAGGCAATTTGGTCTTAAGTTTTTGAACGTCCATTGTCAGTGGAAGAATCTGAGAATAATTGACATCATTTTCAGATTCGATAGCGGCTCCTACTTTAGTTAAACGTTTGCTTTGCATATCATAGTTGTTTTCGGGGGTTAAAACATAACCTTGTCCTCATTGTCCTCTCGGACCAACTCCCATCACTTCACCCCCTTCCTCCCTCGTCCTTTTCAATGCTTGTCCAAATTTATTGACTGACATCTTTTTTTAAATACTGTTTTTTTTTTTTAATTTCAAAAAAATGTGCTTCCCAATTGATAAGGCTTTTTTTTAAATATATAATAAAAGGAAGAACCTCAAAATAAAATAATAAAAGGAATAACCTCAAAAATGTCTGAACCATCCTGGCAAACGCATCTTTCGAATCGCTTGCAAAAAAACTTAGTCCTGGGGCATATGTGGTGCCGTGGGATTTTTCGTGACGAAATTGAATGACCACCTGGAATACATTCTTCATATGCTCTGCAGTCATGCCTTACCAGGTGTTTTGCTTGAATTTGTGGCAGAAGACTTGTGTGACGTCATAAATCAAAAATGGTGGCCGCTCCGGACATATACGAGAATAATCGGTCATAACTCCTTTCAGGGTTGCCCAAACAGAATTTTGTGCTGAACGTTTTATGTTCGCAATAATATTCTGAGCAAAAAAGGTTATTATAAATTTCGTGATAACTCCTACCGTTTCGGAGTTTCATTATAAATACTTCTTGTGTTTAGTAATCTACGAATGATATTCATTCCGGCAAAAGTTAGGAAGCAAGTGAAAATCAATTACTGTAAAAACACGTGCAACAATCGCTTTAAAGTTGACTACAATTGCGATGCACATCACGAATCATTGCTACCTTGCAAACAATGCCTGGTCGCGTGATTGTGGCATTGTGGGCGGGCTATAGGTTTTGACTGTTGGATTTCATAGTTGAGCTAAAAAAAAACGATCCGTGTTTCAGCTAAGAACGGACAACTTTAAACAAAACGACGATTCGTTGTTCATTTCGAGACCCCCTAATGAGCCTCGAAATTAGCATCCTGATACGATGGAAAGGCGCATATCTTTCGTAGATGGAGAATTAGACAGCGAAGTTAAATTGTTTTAAAGTGGGCGACAACAATCTTTGCATGCGTGAGCAAATGAAGGAAAATTAGTTGCAACAATTTGATGGTGCGTAGTGCCGACGTGAATTGTTTCCAAGTTGATGGAAACAATCACGGAGATTACCTTGCAGCAGGGGGTAGCTTGCGTACTGAATGCCGACTTCTCAGTGAAACTGTTTTTTAGCATTCAGTAAAACACAAGTATGCGTCTTTTCTGGGTCTGGGTGTACTAATGAAATATTCCAAACACTACTGACTTTCTTAAGAACACCAAACACCGTGTCAGGGAGAGGTTATTTGCAGTAGGGGGCTGGGGGGGGGGGCAGAAAAGTCTGTACCTCCTGCTAAAATTGAAAAACACCGGACAGGAGGACAGACTTATCGCCCAATTGACGCGCAATGTCATACGGAAGATGGAAACGGTGACGAACACCATCAAGATAACGACAATCAACAAATCAACAAGGAATTGCCGGACCGTAAGTGGCTGACGACACCAATAACATTCAGGAGAGTCAACCCCCCTCAAAAGGAAACAGTGAGTAAGTCTGGTGTGACCAATGTGCAAACGGGCCAACACAACCTCTTCACAGCAACTGCGGCTATTCCTCGACAGTGCCTTTAATAGCTCGTAATTTATTACTGTCCTGTCAGTCCCACAAGGTTTGCCAAAAAGCGTGTAACCTCAGACGCAGAGTTGGGAAGGCGTCCGAGGGAACAAGGCTGAGATCCCTTCCAAGAGGGCCACAAATGGCCCTTTTCGCTGCAGAATCAGCTTGCTTATTCCCTCCTAGCCCAACATAGCCCGGGATCCAGCAGAAAAGCACGGTTTTCCGCTGGCCAGGCAAGAGGGAAAGCAAAGCTTGGACACGTTGTGTCAAGGAGTTCCAGGGATTGTAAATCGCCAAGGACTCCAGGGCACTCATGGAATCACTAAAGATAAAGAAATGCATGCCCTGAAGGTCAAGGATCCATTCCACCGCCAAACCAAGAGTCAAAAGCTCTGCAGAAAACACAGAATAGCCTGATGGAAGGCGATTGGCAACAGTTACTCCCTTACACACACAAGCACATGTCACGCCAACGTCTGACTTCGACCCATCAGTAAACAACCGCTGATAACCGGCGTACTGAGAACACAGCCGCCGGAACTCCTGCAAGTACCTTACTGGTAGAGTGGAACCCTTCGGGAGGGACGCCATAGCGAAAATGAATATGCCACTTGGGACAAGCCAAGGGGCCACTAGCCTGGCATCCTTCCAAGCCTCAAGACGCAGGGTACTTCAAAGGCTATTTCCTGACAGGACTGCTGGAGCCTACTGCGGAAATCACCCTTACCCATGATGCGTCTACCGACTCGCAAGTCTGGCCCAAAAACCATGGACCAAGCAGGACTGGATTGCACAGCACACAATCGCACAGCATACGAAATGGCAAGCTGTCGCATACCATTATACCCAAAGGTGGCTACGAGGCCTCAGCATAGAGGCTGACCACTGGAGACGTTCGATATGCCCAGTACCCAGACGCAGGCCACTGTGATGCACAGTGTCCAACATCTGGAGAGTCGAGTCACTAGACGAACCATAGACCATGCACGCATAATCAAGTTTGCTGCGGACAAGGGCTCGGCAGAGGCGCAACATGGCAGTGCGATCGGCACCCCATGAAAAGCCCGACAGAACCCGCAAGATGTTAAGCGCCTGCAAAGCCTTGTCTTTAAGTTGGTGCAAATGTGAAAGCCAAGATAACCTGGAATCAAACACTAGACCCAGGAAACATCCCTGTGGGACAACAGGAATTTGTGCCTGTCCCAAGTACAGGCAAGGATCTGGGTGCAGTGTTCGTTGGCAGCAAAAGTGGATGCACACAGTCTTGTCCGGAGAAAAACGGAAACCATTACCGACTGCCCAGGTCTGGACTTTGTTAATTCCAGCTGCGAGCTGCCCTAAAGGGTGGTGCTGACTTGTCTCCTGCGAAATGAAGGTTCCCTGCTCGGCAAGGGTGATCCACTCGTACTCGAGAAAGATCCCCCACCACCTCGACCGGGCCATGAGAACAGCTTCTTTCGCCCGCTAGGTGAAAGGGCTACAAACCCGAACAATTTTGCAATTTATTCGGAATGTGGATTCCTAGGCAGCGAGGTGAAGATGGACTTCGGCACTGCTCTGACAATCCCCACGAAAGCTGACATCCCAACTTTCGTCCTCTACGAAAACGACAAGTATCTTCGCCTCAGCCTACGGGCTGCTTCACAAGCAGACGTCCTCAACAGTGCGGTCAATGCCATCTGTGAGAAATTATCTGCAGACACGAGACCCGAAGAAATTCGCAACCTTTCGTCCCTGAACACACAGCTCTTCCAAAAAGCAACTTTTCTCACCTATCACTCCATCAACTGGGCAACCAGAGCCCTCTTAAATAACACTCTCCTCCTCCACGAAATCACTCTTTCGTCCGCCAACAACTTAAACATCTCAACGAAACACTGACTCCGTAACCAGCCCATCGATGAATCGGACACCCTTTTTCGAGGTCTCATCCCGACACTCGCCCACATCTTGACATCTCAAGAAAACCCAAGCCACAAAAGCATGTTTCTCCTGCAAACCGTTCATCCCAAAAGAACAAGCAATACATCCCTTGACCGCCCTCGGACGAATGGAACAAACCTGTGGCCCCCGCACAGTCCTCCCGTCCAAACAATTCCCACTTTTTCCGAGAAAATCGCAGCCCTTTCGGACGGACCGCCTCGCTCACGTTCCGGCCAACGCAACCAGCAGAAGCGAGCCGCTACTCCCGATCGACGTAGCCGCCACTCGTCACCAGGGGGCAAGAGCTCCTTTCGCAAGAACCAACAATGATGCCTCCCACCCATCCTGCCTTCCAGTCGGCGCAAGACTCCGTCATTTTCTCCCAGCCTGGCAATCACTAACAAAAAACAAGGAACTTCTCTCCATCATAAAACATGGTTTTCGTCCGAACTTTTTATCTAACCCACCACTCTCAGCATCCCCGCCATGGGAATTCTCCCCGTCGTCAACACCGTCTCTTTCGTTCGAAGTCACGGAACTCCAGCGGAAAGAAGCAATACGGGAATGCCACAAGCCAGGCCCGGGCTTTTACAGCTCCATTTTCACCCGACCAAAGAAGTCAGGAGGGTCCCGCTTGATTTTCAACATGAAACCCCTCAACAAATTTATCCACAACGAGCATTTCAAGATGGAACCTCTCGAATCCATCCATCTTTCGGTCAAACCAAACAACTGGACAGTCTCGATCGATCTGGAAGATGCCTACTTTCACGTCCCGCTCCATCCAGCGATCACGCACCTCTTTCGCTTCCTCTACAACCAAAAGGTCTACGAATTCCGTTGTCTTAACTTCGACCTAAATGCAGCCCCGAGAATTTTCACGATGATTCTCAAACCAATACTGGCAAACCTACACCATCACCAAATTCAAGCTAGTGCTTACCTGGACGACGGGGCCCTCAACAACTCGGACCCCAACACTTGAAACTGAACAAAGACAAGACCATCTCCCTACTAAACCATGTGGGCTTCGGAATAAACTACGCAAAGTCACCCTCTCCGGAACGAATAGAAGGCCTCCTTCAACACATCCGCCTCTTTCGGTTAACGACAAGCTTCTCTCCCCGGGAATTGAACGCCCTCATTGGGAAAATGGACGCAATGGCGAACCTCAACTCCTACGGTTGTTGGATGGTCAGGCCGTTCCATCACCATCGCATAGACAATTAGGCTATCAATCAGGACCTACCGGACAAGCAAATTCTCTTCAGTCCCGACTTTCCTCTAGACTCCCTTCTCTGGTAGTCGGACGTAACCAACCTCACGAAGACACAACCTCTTCACGAGCCCTCACCCGATTTGCTCATCTTTACCGACGCATCAAAAACCGATTGGGGTGCACACCTAGGAACTCAGGAAGTCTCAGGCCTTTGGCCCCCAACATGAAAGGACCACATCAACACCCTCGAGCTTCGAACGATTCTACTCGCCCTACAGCACTTCCTCCCAAAGATCCAAAACAAGACCATACAAGTCCAGGTCGACAACACGACTGCACTGGCCTACATCAGGAAGGAAGGTGGAACAAAGTCCAGATCCCTGCACAGTCCAACTTCAGAAATTTTCAACCTCTGCATTCTACACATCACACTCCTGCCTCTCCACATCCCAGGCAACAGGAATGTGATTGACGACTCTCTGTCACGCCAGAAGCCTCCGACGGGCGAATGGTGCCTGAAGAAATCCATCTGCGAATCTCTCTTCACCATCTGGGGCACTCCAATGCTGGACCTATTCGCCACGAAGCACTATGCCAGACTTGCCCACTACATCCGCCCGATTCCGGACGAAACAGCGGTAGCAGTCGACGCCCTGACGTTTCCATGGCACAACCTATACGACTACCTCTTTTCCCCCTTCAAGCTCCTCCCACAAGTTCTTCAAAAAATACAAGAAAGTCAGAGCTTACTCTTGCTCATAGCCCCTCTTTGGCCATCAGCAGCGTGGTTCCCACTGCTTCTAGACCTAATAGTCGAAACTCCAAGAAGTCTACCTCTTCAAGCAAAGCTACATCCAAACCTGCCGAACCTCAACCTACATGGGTGGCTACTGTCGTCAAACTCCTCAAAGAGACTGGAATTCATCGAGAAGAGGCCGAACGCATCTCCTCGAAAGCTACCAGGGACTCCACTAACCGAATGTACGATAGCCACTGGTCAAAATGGATTCGTTGGTGTATCACAAAACAAACTAATCCAATCAACCCACCTCTTCCCACCCTTCTGAAATTCTTCACAAATTTGTTCATTGTAGACAAACTCAAAGGTTCCACAATCCTGGTCTATCGCTCAGCTCTAAACACTGTCTTCAAGGCCGCTAACAACACCAACTTACTCGATAATTATCGCATTTCAGCCCTTTTACGCTCTTTCGAAAACGAAAGACCCACAACCAGAAGAACAATAACGAACTGGGACCTGTCGCTTGTTCTCCAGTTCCTAATGGAAGAACCATACGAACCTCTGCAAGACAGCTCCCTCCATCTCATGACTCGCAAAACTGTTTTTCTCGTTACTCTAGCAGCCAGTCTTCGTTGTTCTGAAATTCAAGTCCTTTCTGCAGACCTAGCACACTGCATTTTCGGCCCCAACTTCTCCAACAAGGTCACACTGTATCCAACAAGGGCACACTATATCCAAGGTCTACTTTCAGAGCAAAAACACAAAAACCTTCAGAACTTCCGAAACCAATCACTTTTCCGGCCCTGTCCACCTTAGTAGGAAACGAACCGGAACGCCTTCTTTGTCCAGTCATAGCATTACGGTTCTATTTAGCCCGAACACGCCACGAGGATATCCACCGAGGCAGAAACCACCTTTTTTAACAGTAGATCCCAAAACCGGAGAAACCTCAGCAGCTATGGTATCACGGTGGAACAAGAAAACTATTGAGGCAGCAAATGAAAAACAAACCACGAATGAGAGCATGAGGGTGACGGCTCATGATGTAAGAGCTATCTCCTCATCATGGGCCTACCACAACTCCATTCCGATAGAAAAAATCCTTGCAGCAGCATCATGGCGCCATCAATCGACCTTCACTTCCCATTATCTAAGGGACATGTCAAGGGAAAAAACAGGACTACACCGGCTGGGACCAATCGTCGCAGCCAGAACCGTGGCCAACCAAACCTCCATTAAGCACCCAGAACGAAGCAGAAGCATCCATGAAGCATCCATGATCCAGCAGAAGCATCCATGATCCATGGCTTGCATCCATGAAGGAAGCAAGCCATCCATATGGAAACAAGCCATCCAGAAGGAAGCAAGACCCACAAAACAACGGTCCTTCTCAGGGCCACCAATCCCTATGAAAGAGATCCAAGTTCCTGTTTCCATGCTGTTCTGTATAAAGCGCAAATTTTTCTCTTTCAGATAATAATTTTTTGGGGAACGCCTGCTTGCATCCCGGGGCACTCGTCAGGGCGGTCCCCGCCACCAGACTCTGACGAGGTCAACTGATAATGCTAAAATTATCAGGTTAAGTATGTTTTAGGCAAAAAGAAACCATTTTTAGCCGGCCTGACTGGGGGCCGGCAAAATGTTCTTTTTATGACATGAACACTGGAAGACGAGTAAGCTTATCTGATCTGCGATAGATTTGTTCCTTATACGTTGGAATTTGTTACATTTTCACGTAATATTAAGGATTACACAACTTATTTCTCACATAAAAGAATGTTTTTTTTGTAAGGTTCTGTTATTTGGTGTCTGCCCTCCCACTCACAACGACTTGTGTATGCACAGGATGCGTACCTGCACACAAAAGCCCCCTGTGGGCTGGGGGTAGAATAAGCCCACCGTACCCCTGCGTGT
>JAHWFP010077769.1:0-10220 GCA_023313725.1 Lithobius niger
TGCCATCTGGAAACAGGCCTTCATCAGTAAAACGAACTGTAAAGTTTGGTTTCAGTGTCCCATGTTAAAGTGAACATTTTCTAATATAATTAATGTTTCTGACAAACTTGCTGCTATTTTGACAAACACAATAGAAGGTAATCTTATCAAGAACAGCGGCACCCTGAGCGTTCAAACGTTTTATGATAAGGCGAACAGCCGATGTCGTAATTTTAAAATTTGAAAGGTCCAAACGTGCACCCTAACGTATACCAACATAATTTTGCTCCCGATTACAGAATGTGTTCAGATATGGGAATCAGCGTGAGTTCATTGTAAGGGACATGTGATACTGACTGGGTCAAGTCCAAGGTTGGCTCTTCGCGTCACTCTTTGTTGATAGCATTGTCTTCGGCTCTGGTGGAGGAGAAGCCAGACGCCTGAGGGAGTGCATGAGTAAGCAAACATCAGATTACCATGGCGGACAGGCTTGCTACGTTTTGGGACCTGCTCCAAGATGGAGACGTGGACGCATTAGCATCGCTGTTTGCTTCAGAACCAAGCATCGAAGATCCGTTCGGAATCAGTATTCGTGGAGTGAAGGAACTTCGGGTTTATGTGTACGATATCAAGGGTAAGTTGAAAGTTCGAAAAGCACGTATCGAGTGCATCGCCACTATCGTTACGCCCACACGGGTGGTGTGCGAGTGGGTGTTTCACGTTGATTTAAAAAGAGGGCGATGGCCGTGTCCAGTTGCCGCTGTTGCAGAAACGAATGAAGATAAGATTACGACCCTTCGTGTGTACCATTCTACATGGCCACAAACCGGAAGTCACGGAATTCGCCTGCCATTGTTACCGGATGCGGAAGTTGTCCTGGAAGGTGCGGTCGCTGATTACCAGAAGGCTCTAGCTGCGGGGGATGTTGATGGTATTGTTGCAGCGTTTGAGCCCGATGGTACTGCCAGAGAGCCGAGTGGTGGTCCTTACGTGTACAAGGGAACAGATCAACTGAGAAAAGCATACCAACGTATGTTTGCCAGTGGAGGAGGCATTCCTTTGCGCCACTGCACAGGTACTGATGACGGTAAGAGCTGTGCGATTGAATACATCTGTGATAAATGGGGTAAACATGTGCTGCCCCCTCAAGCTGGAGTTGCTGTGTATGTACGGGGTACCAGTGGACGTCTTGAGGCAGCACGCATCTACGATGATGTTGATCCACCAAAAGACAGTACAAGTTGAAGCCAAATTGAATGAAGTAACATCATGAGCAGACAATTTTCTGTTTTGTTTCGTGAGGCAAAATTCCAATACCGTGTCAGTGTATTATGTTCACATCTGGCAATGCTTGCAATAATAGCCTGCACCTAGCAACGACCCTAGAGATAAAAGTTGAGAGTAGAGAGGAGAGGGCATTCGAATTACAGAAAATGTGGGGTGTGTTTGGAACTGAATGGATCGAATTTGACTATGATTTTCTATACGTTTTTTATTTGAATTTTACCTTTTAAACACAAAATTCAAATAAAATTCTAAGTCTTGCTGGCGTGGATAGTAGCTATCCAAACAATAACATAGGCAAAAAATGTCTTGCTGAAGGAACCATTTTACTGGTGGCTTTTGAACTCTCATTGTCAACCGTTTTATTCCGAGTCAGCAGGGCCAAAAAAACTAAATTTAGTGCCATGTTTAAATTTTAAGAATTGTTTATGTCGCTAGATGGCGAAAGTACCAATTGTGGAATTCATTATGCTCTGAACTTACATGCTTTCCACTAACTTTCTCAATATGGGCTACTTGGTGAATTCACTGTTAGTTTCAACCAGCCTCAGCGTCCTTGGAGACACGGGAAGACCAATAAAAGCCTACCTTTCTCACGCTCGAACCATTTTAGTTGAGTCATGTCTGTCAGTAAAACTGGTGCAAAAATAATACAAACGAAACTATGACAGGAGTATTAATAAACTGAAACAAAATTTCTACACCCTGTGCATAAGCTAGATTTTTTTGTGGTTTTCTTAGAAATACGAGATGATCACGGTGTATTATGGAACTGGAGCCTTCTTTTTATTATTTTATCTTGGTCTCATCCCATCTCTCCTCGTTTCACTTTCTCCTTGGTTTCGTCTCATCTCGATAAAAGTACCGTGTAATTTTGGAGATTTTTGGGAATTGCTAGCCAAGCAACAATATTTTCCTGGCTATATTCCTACCTACTTATAGCAAATTTCTTCAAAGCACTTGGGTGCCAAACGTATCTACTTCAAAGTTTACAGTATGCGTTTGCTCTGTCTAGGGGGCGAGATCTACCAATAACTGATGCAAAGTACACTGATGCAAAGTCACCTGATGCAAAGCCACCTGAGATAAAGCCTATTGTGCTCCGCTGCGGGTGAATGTGCAGTTGCGAGTGAATGGCAGAGACAGAGGAAGCTGAGTGCGCCCTATGTTATCCGGGTTCAGGTAACAAGTAATACACATCTTTAATTGTGATAAATCTCAATAAAGGTATGTAATGGTAAGAGTCATTCAGTGAAAAAAAAGTCACTCTAGCTAGGACTTGAACCCTCTCTTCGGTACGTTGCCGAACAATAACATTTACCAACCCAACAGTTAAAATTTATGTTATATGTGAAAACAAACCTATAGGCAGAGTATCACAGTGTAAATATAATTTAATGCCTTAATAACTGCATTATATTCTTTTACGATAATCTTTTTAAATATTTTAATAACTTTGTTATTTACACCAACTTTTAATATAGATCCAATGTTTGTGTAAATTATTGGGCAGACAGCTCCTTCCATTTTAAGTGCAATACTGAAATTGTTCGTTTTTGCTTGTTCATTTTTACAGACAAATAAAACGTGACCAGGAATTCTTTTCCTGTTTTCGTAACGAATTTGAGTTTTGTTTATTTTTAAGATTGTGCCCCAAGGCACAGACACTCTATAATTATATGTGTAATGTGGTCAAATAACACACAATAGCAGGGAAAGGTTGGGTTAGTTCAACCTTTCAGTTTCTTTTCGAAATATGTCCAGAGTTGGTCCCACAGTCTTTGAATAGGAGGATAGTATGTTGAACTATCTAACAGCCAGTGCCGCAATTAGGGGTGGTGCAAAAGGTGCAAGGCACCCGGACCCAGGTTATAAGGAGACCCAAAAATTCGCCATTTGGGGGCCGAAATAAGACAACATTCAATACATTTTGGTTGAGGTTTGGAATCACGTTGCCTCCAAATTTATTTACTTGTTGTGGAGGGGCCCCAACATTTTGTCCTCGCATCCCTCCTTGGAAAAATCTAGCTGCGGTACTGCCTACAGCAACCAGCAGTATGACTGTTAGAGACTCTGCCATGTTCTACTTTAGTGTCATTGCCATACCCCCACTCTAGCAAACCTGCTTTCAACCAATTGTTACGTTTCATTTGGTTTCATATCAATAAACCTTTGGTTTAACGAAAAACACTGCACCGTATTGGAGCAAAACACACTTCTACGTGCAACTACTTTTTCGTAGCATGGCACATTCGATTCACTTCGGCACTCGTCTTTCTTTAATATTATTTTTAGTAACATTATAGAAATATTCCTGATGTATGCTAATTTAGCTAAGAATATCACCTTTCTTCCTTTGTTGTAAGCCTTTCAAAAACAAAGCTCTGATTAATATTACGAATTCAGTTGGGCCAGAGGTGGGACGGTTTGTGGCATGGCATATAAGTTCCCTTTGGCTGTTAAGAAATGTCATTGCCCTATTTCGGATGGTTTACTACTGTTTACCAGTCGTTTCAAGTACTTAACCCCTCTCTCTCTCTCCCTCCGATTCATTTACCCCTTTGTGTAAATTTCTCCCCCCCCCCCCCCCTCGCCTTTCCTCCACACCGTACAAGGAAGAAATTTCTGTTAATTCTTTGGCATACCGGAGGTGTTTTAAAGAATGAAATCTAAAGCATGAAATAGCAGTGGAATAATTTATGAAAGAAGTGTATGGGTTTGTCCAAAACCTTGCTTGGTGAACATATAATACAGCGCTCCCCCAGGCCCTCATAGCTGAGCTTTCACTTAATCAGGAGTACAAGCTCATTTCTAGAAAAACACGGTGCCTGCTTCGTTCCTCCAAATGGCACAGGCGCCCTTTACTGGCCAGTCCGATTCTGCAAATATCATCTTTATGTTTTAATTAATTTCTCCCCGTCTTTCTCGTATAATGGTTTGTGTATTTAGGGCCTCGTTTTTCGGAAGTTTAATGAATTGACCTGTTGGTTCTCATTACTACTCCTACTTCAATTGCTTCAATTACGGCATCAATGGTTATTCTTAAAAATTACAGCGCGCCCATCGAATTGGGACAATTTGTTGTTTTTTTCGGATTTGACTATTTTGGCAAAATTGTACCATCGGTACAAATATCGAATTTATTGCTTCATTCATCATTACCAGACCTAACTAAAAAGGTTTGCCGCGAATTACAATAATTGCAAGTAACTGCATGGCGAAAGAAAAACAGAAACAAACTTTAGTTCATTAGAATACAAATTTGGTTGTAGTTTACGTTCATGAGACGTACGTACAATGTGGTTAGAGTTGATCTACGTCTCTTGAGTAGGGTTGGAGGGGGGAGGGGGAGCACTCAGCCGAAAATGCGTCGATTTCTGAGTCCATGCTGTGAAGCCATTCAAATGGATTCATGACAATTCGATCCCCGACAATTCGATTAAAAAATTATACCGATAGTACGACAATTCGATAAAAAAAATTATACAGATAGTACGACAATTCGCCGTTGTATAATTGTCGTTGTATAATTGCCGTTGTATAAAATATAACCCGTACGAAAATTCGGATTCGGAAGAAAAAAAAAATACCTTCCAATATACTAGGAAACAGGCTTTGGGCCTATTGTAGGCGGAGCGAACAGACCTTTATTTCAAATTTATATTTAGTGTTTATTTTAATGACTGTACCATATTTGTTAATGCTCCTTAAAAATCTATGAGAAATGTTCACTCAGCTAAGTTTGGACTGTTTGCCTTTTGGTGTGACGTACTGTTGTTATTTGCAGGCCTTTGTCTTAGTTTAGCTTCATTTTTAAATAGGCCAAAGCTATCTTATTTATAATTTACTAATATTATATTAATAGGCTTTCGTTTGCTCCATCATTTAGTGTCTGTTTAGCTTCTTTCCACATCTGACACTAAATTAATACATATGCAAACCTGTTTACGTTGCCTTTTGGATTTATAAGTCAGACTGCCTAAGCACGGAATCGAACCCACGATCTTTGGAACCAGAAACAGACGTCTCTTCCAAAGGTCGTGGGTTCGATGCCCGCTCAGGCAGTCTGTCATATAAGTCCAAAAGGCAACGTAAATAGGTTTGCTTCTGTATTAAATTGACTCGAACCTTCGGCTTGCAGTCCTGTGTTCCGACACTAAAGATGTGAGCCATCTCCGCCGATAAAAATAAAACGGCACGTTTGTCATGGCTGGTTGGGCTGCCGCTCTAATAATTCTGACATTGTTTACAACAATAATTACTGCCGCGCAAAGAGCCTTCCCTAGATTACAAAATGATAATAATAAAGTATTTAACTATAAGCCAAACAATCATCTGAGCGATAGTTTTTAACAATGATTAAAAAATTCAGCAGGTTGGTAATGCTGCTGCTGGTCTAACACTAGTCTCGACAACGCCACCAACGAAAATATTGATGCGCACACCTCTATCACGCACGGCGACAGCGATCTTAAAACCACATTATAATCCTTCAGTAACGATCACAATATTGTAGGTCAAAAAGTGTTAGCTCTTAGGCCTGCTTTAGCCTTTAGGCCTAAATTGTAGCTTTTAGGCCTAATATTTAGTCATCATTTTTATTTCGTAAGTAGCAGCTGCGTTTCAGAATAAGCCTATTCATTAATGCACCATGGTTTTGAGTCCACACGTTGCCGTGGCAACGAGGAATATTTAAACTGTTAGATGCAGACATGTTGTTCGTCCAATGTATTGTTCGTTTTATATGTATAGCTTCGCCGTGATACGACGATTTCGATTTCATATTCGGGATTCCCAGTCGCTAGTGTAAATACCAGTTTCGTTGCCATGCTGAAGGTAATCCCTCCAAGCATTCGTTTTTTCAAATGATGCTAAGATGTATCGTACCGGAATTCTTTTGTTTTTTATGTTTTCGTTTCTTCCTGTAGTGGTTGAATGCAAGGGCCAATTGTTATTATTTCATTGAATTACGTCGAAAAAGGTTATCAGCTAGAAAGAAGAAACGAAAATTTAATTTTCCTTGTTTTTTTAAGTTCAATTGAGTACCACCAGCAAGGTGTATGCGTCGTCGGAATTCCTTAACTATTCACGATTCCAAATTTACAATGGTGAGTGTTAGAAATAAATTCGAAAATTTTTTATTTCTCCCGTAATAATTGTTCGATTTACGTCAAATTTTGGCTCAGCAATACTGTTTGGGGTATCAAGCGTTGTACCAAATTTCATTTCAATCTGATCTTTCGTTTGGGCTCCACCCACACTAAAAATGTGCAACCAACGGACCAACGGACTAACGGACCAAACAACATTTTGCAATTTGGTGTCCATTATAGGCTACGCTTCGCTCGCTCGCTCCGCCAAAAAACAAATAAGCTAACTGCCATGAAGTATTATAAAGTCTACTACAGGAATCCCGTCTTTTGCACGGGGCCGGTCGCATTTCCCGGGACATTTTCCCGGCACTCTTCCCGAAGACTTGTCAGATTGATCGACCACTCATGCCTGGCTCCTTTTCGGCTGGACGGAGAAACTACCGGAAACTCACTGCCGGAAAATATGAAGAGTGAAACTCTGGGTGTACTCTTAAATCTATATTGGGGGGAGGGGGGCGCATAGCTGACAGGGGGCGTCATATTACGCTTTGCCCCCCTCCCCCCCCAGGTTCGCTGACTTTGGCCCGGCCCTGAAGGGGAAGGTGCAGGGATAAAGAAAAAAATGAAAGTTAAAGGCTGAGTGTCCACCGTTCATAGAGAGAAAGATGCGTCAATAACGTTGTTTTTATGCTACTGACTAGCTAGTAACTAGTAACGCTGGCCCCATGTTAAATCCCATAGACTCATGGCTAGCGCAAAATTGAGAAGTCGTACGTAGCTGAACTTTTGCACACGGATGCATGGTGATCTGAGCATGGTTCTTTTGTTGGTTTGGGGGCTCTAGGGATCAGGACAAATGCGTGGGAGGGATTTAAAATTCGCCAACAGCGAATTTAATTTTTTTTCTTTTCCAAGTTTCAACCAAAGATTTCAAGCAACAATGGCTTGAACAATCAACACTGGTCCTTAGATTTATTGTAAAAGCCGGGACGAACTAAAGAATTAACTGTAACGAAGGACAAAATAAGGAAACATTAACTGTGCCGTGAAATGCCGTGAAATACGACTGAATTATTATCAAAAGTTAATGAATTAATTACAAGAGGTTTAAATGAATGTAAATATGTGGGAATAATACTGGTGGACTTACAGAAAGCATTTGATACGTTTGATCAAAAGATACTATTACAAAAATGTTACAACTTAGGATTAAGAGGTAAAATATACAACTTACTAAAAAATTACCTAAATAACAGGAAGACAATACTAAAGCTAAAAGATACATATAGCCACACAAAAATGGTTAATGATGGAATACCACAGGGCTCAGTACTAGGACCACTTTTATACTTAATTTATACAAATGATATTAGTAGAAATATTAAAAAAACAAACATTTTTCTCTTTGCAGATGATACTGTTCTAATTTCAATAAATAATAAATATGATGAATTGATGAACAATCTACAATATGACTTTAACATATTAAATGACTACTTTATAGAAAATGAACTTTATATTAGTAAGGAAAAAACCATTCAAATGGACATATCAGTACCAAAAATGAAAAAAACAAAAGAAGCATGGATAATAAAACATTATGGAAATTGTAAAAATTTAAACTTAGGACTAATAGAAAGTAAATGTAATGAAGAATGCAGGAAACTAGAAAAAAAGAAAACAGCAAAATATTTAGGCTTAACAATTGATGAATTTTGGAATTTTAAAGAACACATAATTGGAATTATAAAAAAATTAAGACAATTGATACCAAAATTATATAAATTAAAAAATATTTTAAATACAAAACAAAAAAAAATGATATATGAAGCATGGATAAAGAGTATACTAAGCTATGGAATAGAAATTTATGGTAATACATCAGAGTATATTATAGAAAGATTACAGAAAGTACAAAATAAATTAATTACAGTACTGTTTGGAAAAAAGATAAAGATTAAAAAAACCATTGAACTATACAAAGAGTGTGAAATATTAAAAATAAAGGAACTTTACAAATATATAATAATAACAAAAAATTATTATAGCAATGCATTCAAAGTAACCACAAAAAATTTAGATAAAATAAGAGTAGGAAAAAGGAGATATGAAATGCCAAGTTGGAATAATGCATATGGAAAAAGAGGAAAAAAGTATTACATACCACAATTATTTAATGAACTGTCAGAAAATATGTTAGCATACATAAATATGAAAGAACTAAGGATAAATTTAAAAAAATACCTCATAATAAATCAGTTAAATACATATTACAAGTCCAGTGAGAAGCGCCAATAATTTATGAAGAAGTTATAAACGTTAAGTAATATATATTTGTGTGATATTTAGTGTATGTATAATGTGTATGTATAATGTGTATGTATAATTTATTGTAATTATTAATCACTCGAGAATAAGATGTTGTAAAATCTCACACAAGCTTTCTATAAGCTTCGAGAATTGCTTTGCAATAAAAGAAATTATTATTATTATTATTTTTAATTGCGTAAGAATAAATGGAAGCACTTTAGATGATGGTTATGCGACACTACGAGCATCCACGAGCTAACGGGTTTTTGTTAATAACCCAAAAATAAAATGCTTCGCGTTCTGCTGTTTTAGTAACAGCGACTTTCGGAGGTTTCTGCATGACTAAATGTGAACAAAATCTTGAAAAATTAAGGGGAAGGTTCGGGGATAAACAAAACAACTGAAGGGGATGCGCTGATTGAGTGAGCGAATCGAACGAAATCAGCTATTGTTAGCCTGTGTCTGCGAAAATGGGATTGAAGCAACTTAAGCATGTGAAGAATGGCCATATAATAAACTAAGCCGTGTCAATTTGGCTAATCGAACGGCTAATTGGCAATGGTAAATTTGAAAATTATAAATGTGAAAATTTATTGAAATAAAATTCCTCCAGAAAAAAAATACAGATGAAGTTAAGACGGTGTAACCTTATGTACGTTCACAGTCCTATGAAAGTTGTGATATCCACCCAAAACCAAAACTGGTATAAAAACCCGCCAAGTTTACAAAAATGATCGGCCTTTGAAGGTAGTGATATGATTCAACCAGGGAACGGTCAATCCTATTAATCGCACCCAATAATACTATGGACGTTAAATGAAAACTTGAAGATTGCTACCCTTCAATGATATCACACCTTCAGAGGCCGATCGTTTTTGGAAACTTGGCGGGTTTTTATACCAGTTTTGGTTTCGGGTGGGTTGCTTTTACACGGCACGAAACACCTTTCAGGTACCGTTATCAACAGAAGGCAACGCACGATCATTAAAGTAGTAACCTAGTCAGTGCTTTTTCGATGCGTCTTGGCCAGGTCTTTTAGTGATTTAATAATTTCAATTAATACTTCCATAACTCCCACTCTCCCGACTGTCGAGCAAAAAATGTCGAGCTAATTTGTTTTCAATTTTACCATATCTCTTGAGACTGGGACGGGCAGTCCTGGTTCCCCGCATCCTCCCCCCCCCCCCCCCCCCTCCATACTCGTGTCGTGTTCGCTTTGGCAATCCGAGAAGGCAATTCGATGCCTAACGAACACTGGAAAGGTTTCGTCTGACTATGAAGAAGATGAACAAAAAGAGCCATCTTTTGAAAAAATCTTTATGACTGAAACTTGTAATAACAGAAGTAAAAGGAAGAAGCCACTGAATATGCATATTCTTTAAAACGAAATTGCTTGTACTCAATAACAATGAAGCTGAACAAAATCTATCTGAAATCTTCGAATCAGAAACTATCGTGTAGCCTAAGAGCTGTAAAAAAAATGAGTTCCAGTGACTAAAGTCTAAAAGGTGGAAAAAAACTAACAAAATGTTAATCTCAATTTAAAAAAAAAAA
>JAHWFP010077791.1:0-11613 GCA_023313725.1 Lithobius niger
CCAATGGGCGTCGCCATCTTGGTCGTGACGTCACTTCCGGTTGATCACGTGATCTATGACGTCACACGTGTCAGTGCATGAACGAAACCGAAACTAACGCCATTTTGGGGCACAGCCAACCAAAGGGCGCCGCCATCTTGGTCGTGACGTCACTTCCGGTTGGTCACGTGACCTATGACGTCACTTCCGGCGCACTAGCTGACTTTGGGGTACGGCCAACCAATGGGTGCCGCCATCTTGGTCGTGACGTCACTTCCGGTTGGTCACGTGACCTATGACGTCACTTCCGGCACACTAGCTGACTACTTTACACTACTATCACCAGCCATGTACGTGGTGCGTATTTAATGTTACAAAGTTGGGCTGCAATTTTCACTTATATTTTCGTGCTCCGCTGGAATTTTTGTGTTTCGTCAATACACGAGCCAAGGGGATGCCATTACCGAATTCAGCCGTCACATCCAACACTGCAAAATTGCACCGATATCCCACAAAATCGTGCTTAGTATCAGGGCGCGTTTGCGCTACGAGACCTTCTCGCTATCCAAAAGCAATTTGCTAGGCAACCGTTATTTATTTACGATTAATTTCCCGTTTCTATTAAATGATTGCGGTAATAGACAACAAATTAAATGTATTATACATAACAACACGGACAAAGAACAAATTGCAACAGTAATTTTAAACATTGCTACAACTTTGTTGTGTTATGGGTTTATTTTGGTTAACCCACTTAAATTGTCAAGATGGATGTATACACTTTGTAATGGAAAGCACTATTAAAATATAAAGGACCAAAGACACCAAATGATTATTAATCCGTTTATTTCAGCTAAAGCATAGTTCGCAATCTCAATCCAGAACTGGTCAATTACGTTAATTTAAAATAGACCCTTTTAGCAAGATTGCCTATGCGCTAATAACAATAAGACTGAACTCAACACACATTCATATTGCTAACCATCAATTATTACTCCTAATCAGGGCCGGGCCAAGGCCAGAGAATCGGGAGGGGCAAAGCATAATTTGACGCCCCTTGTCAGGTTTGCGCCCCCCCCCCCCCCACCAATAACTTATACTCTTAAAAAAAATGATGACTTATTTGGATGGGTGCCAGACAGTTCGAACCAGAACCAGAAAATTCAGTCTCAGCAAAAAGTTTGGTCCCAAAGTAAAAAAAAAAAAATAAGGAACATCTGCGACAATTTGGTCCCAAGTTATGTCGTCTTAAGCTTAGAAATGTTGGTGACATTTGGTGCAATATAGATTTAAGAGCACACCCAAAGTTACACTCTTCAAGTCCGGCAGTGAGTTTCCGGCAGTTTTGACAGGCATGGTTTTAGGATGTTTATCGTTCCCGCGTGAAGTCCAGCACCCCCGTTCCCCTCCTCCGGGTTCTGGTTGCACTGACGTGGCAGATATGCAAGCAATAACGCAATGAAAGTAGATTCTAGAGTACATCATGGAGCTTAACTTATTTGCATTTGCAAGGAGTTCATTTTTTTCTTGAGAGACCGAATTTTTGTACGAGTTATATTTTAGACACAACTGAATTACCGCACTATCCGTTTAATTTTGGAACCGAATTGTCTGGGAGAGAAATGTCGAAAATATATTTGAATGGCTTCACATCATGGACTAAGAAATAGTCGCATTTTCGGCTGCCCCCCCCCCTCCTCTCCCGACGCAGACCAACTCTAACTGCATTAATGACCTTTGAAAGTAGTGATATAATTCAACCAGGGAAAGGCCGCCATGTTGATCTTATTAGCCAAGTTAATCTCACCGAATAATACTTTGGATGTTAAATGGAAACTTGAAGATTTGCTGCAGTGAGTAGCAATAATCTAGTTTTCATTTAACTTTCGAACGCTTAGTCGGTGCGATTAACTTGGCTAATAGGATTAACCTTGGCGAACTTTCCCTGGGTGAATCATATCACTACTTTCAAAAGCCGATCCTTTTTGGAAACTTGGCGGCTTCTTTTATACCAGGTTTGGTTTTGGGTGGATTGTACATATGTCTCAGAACGTTAACTACAACCAAATTTGTATTCTATGAAATATAGTTTATTTGATTTTTTTTCTTTTGTCAGTTATTTGCAATTGTAATTCATGACAAACATTGCAGATATGAAGCCTTTTTAGTTAGGTCTGTTGATGATTGAAGCAATATCTTCGATATTTGTACCGATGGTATCATTTTGCCAAAACAGTCAAACCCGAAAAAATAACACGTTGTCCCAATTTGATGAGCACACGGCAATTTTCTAAAAATAACCATTGATGCCGCAGGAGCGGTAATATGAGAACCAAATGGTCATATCACTAAATATCCGAAAAGCGGAGTCCTAACTACGCAAACATTTTAAGAGAAAGCCAGGGAGAAAATAATTAAATCATTAAGCTGATATTTGGTAACCGTATAATAATTTTAAGGTCATAAAACCCCCTAAGTAAAATTACGTGTGCAATCCTAGGGCGACGCACACAGTCCAGGAAAAATACATAAAACTATTAATTGTATAAACACGGTGCCTTATTTTTTTTTACTAATTTTCCTTAGATGCTCTTCCATTTTATTGTCGTCTTCTGCACGTAATTTTTTCTTGGTCCGTCCCTGCGCCCTCGAGTCCTTTTGCTTATCAGTGGAAAATGCGCCAGTTACCTACTGTCTACCGCAACTTGCTCACGTTTTTACTAATCGCTTCCTCCTTACTGAGGGTTCTTACTCACGTGGCAGGCATGAGTTGGCTTGCTACTGAAGTGGGATGGGGATTTAAGGCAATTGGGAATAAAATACCTGACTTTGACAACGGTTACGGCTAGTTGATGAATTCTGGTAAAATTTTTTACCCCGTACGGCACGGCCCTGTGTGGGCAGCAAGTGTCCCAAGTAACAATCGAATGGGTGAAGAGGCATAGGGGCACATCAGGCAACGACCAAGCTGATGCTGTAGTGAAAGACGCTATGTATAACAGCCAGTGATCGATTACCATGACTCAAACAGTGACAGTTGGCAAAGCCTCCCTACGTCTGCTCACTCAGCACCTGTGGAAGATTTAGTGTAAACAACTCGGGCCTACTGCTGGTTACATTTTCTCTACATCTGTGTCTGTGACTGTGTTCGTGTCTGCAAGAATTTATAGGGTTTGGAGGAGAATTTGTAACTCTAAAAAGCCCCTATTGAAACACGTTAGATCGGTCCCCATTAGTTCAGTCCGAGTTTTCAGAGGGCGCTACTTGTTCCATCTGATAGTTTTTACTCATTTTTCAGCCCAAATCTAAAGTAAACTAAATTACAACTAAGCTAGGCTAAATAATAATTAAAATCAAGCTAGTTTCGTTTAGTTTAGTTTAATTTTAGGCTGAAAACTGAATAGAAATACCCACATAATACACGTGGCGCCCTCTATAAACTAAGACTGAACTAATACGACTGTATCCAAGACGTTTCAGTATGGGTCTCAGTCACAAATTCTCCTCCTCCACCCTGTAAATTCTTGGTGTCTGTGATAGACAGGTACTGGATCAAACGATGCTTTCAAGTGAATTGCTGCCTGAATTGCTGCCTTATCACTTTTATCAGTAGTGGAAAGTATATACTGACTCTTAAGTCCACTGTGAAGATAATCCTTTTTATGGCGTAAGCAGTAGTGATAACTTGCTCATAGTGGCAACAGTGGTTTCCAGAGTAAGATGTTTGTTTTATTGTATGGTTGTATTTTCTTATGGAGGGCACATGGCTTTGGGACACGGCCCCAATAAAACTTATTCACTTATTCACTTGCGGCTTGAGTTTGCTTATTGGCATTGTTCCCTAATTACTACACGTTTAAAACAAAGTAAATTAATAAAACTAATCGTTCAGGGTCCCGTAATTCCAGAATGTCACGACCAATTGAAAAAGTGGTCTCTCTGAGGATGAAGGAGAACGAAATTTCTGGCTTAGATCATGTTTTAGATATTTGGTAGGTCCAGCAGTTCTTTCCTAAAACAGTGGCAGAACAAGAAGAAGAACAACAGCAAGTGAACAGTTTTCAAATTTACGTGTGGCTCCCTACTTTTACTCTTGCACAAAATTACATAATTTTTGGCATAAATATATCTTCCGTACTTATCAACTATCTGGCCAAGTTTGCTTGAAAAATGTTGAATATATGAACGGAGATATTAATTGTTTTAGTCATGCCGGCGTCAGAACTTTAATCATAATTAATGATGAGTCGCGGACGGGGCAGCGGAAGTGGTTTGCTTTCTCGGAATGCCGACTGTTTCTGTATTTAATTGGTTGTTGTAATCTTTTTAGGGTTAGAGACAACGCTATTATCCCAATGCCCTGGTCGTACTGTAAAGTTAGCCATTGCCGGCACACAGCCTGCGCTAGGAACCTGCGGCTCACATGCGGAGATGACGGAGAAATTCACGGCAATGCGTGCATGATGGTGTGGGCCTCTTGTGGGTAAGTAACACGTAACTTTAAGCGCAATTACGTTACTAGAAGGTTTTTTTTTTATTGGGGCTCAGTCTTACAGCAGGGTGGCTCTAAGAGGTAAATAGGCACGTGTTGCAAATTGAAAAACACCGGGAAGTCCTGGGTTCGAGTCCCCGTCGGGGCAGTTGTCTTTTCTTTCTTTCTTGGACCAGTGTATTGTGTATCCTCACAAGGACAGTCTTTAATGCAGACTGCTTGCTTCGTTGAAAAACACCATTTTAGGCAAGATGGGGATTCGGGCGTCTTGCTGAAACCCACTGCTACCGAGCAAACAATGATGGGTTGTGAACCGTAGCAAAAAAAAATACTTTTTTTTATTTGTCCAAAAGTATACGTCGTTGCTTGTATGTGAAGTCATAGTTAATAATATTAATCATTATTAATAAAATTTCAGGGTGTATGAAATATCAAAGAGCGGGTGTTTTTTCTTCTCTATTATTTCCTGAACTGAAAGTTTAGCCGTACCGTCACTGTGGCGAATCCACGACAGAATGCCATTCTTTAAAATGCCACCGTCAAAGTGCCACCCGACAAAATGCCACTTCAGAAATATTTTACTCATTTTAAAAAGTAACAATCAGATCGCCACGCTTAAAAACGAATTGCCCTGCCTGCAGCTTTTTTTCCCCCTTACTATACCTCCTTACTTTTTTGTTCGTCGTAATAGACTCTTTGCAATTTGATGAACCACGACACATGCATATTCAACAAAAATAATTTGTCCTTTTAGTCTTCTGTACAGCCGTACCGGCTGCTAAGACTATTGCAACGACTTTGTCCGTACGTCGCTTTTTCAAACTTCGTAACGTTCCAGATAGAAACAACAACTGTTTACAACGTAGATTCAGTGTCAAAAGTTTGTTAAATAGCAAGGCAAATTAAAACATCATCACTTCCTTATAGCTAATAGACTTCTTCGACGTAAGTAAATATCTACGCAGCTGTAAGTAAATAGCCATAAGTAAATAATACGCAGCTGTAAATACAAAAGGATTTTGGCTTCGTTTAAAATAGTCTCGTGGCAATGTTGTATGAATGAATGACTTGCCGTCGAACCAGATTCTCATTAGGCCTATCTGCTACTAGACGTCATTTTGGCACCCTTCGTTATTCCTCAAGAACACGTCCAATTCTGGATTTTCTTATTTACAAACCATCTCTAGATGTACCGCTATCAATGTCCTAAATCTGGTTTAAATCAATGCAGTGGTTATTTCGTGATGCGATCATAAAGGTCGCATTTGGGTGTATTCAAATAGTAGCTACGCTCGGCCTTCAGCCTCGCTTCGCTCTAATAAGCTTAAAAACTAACACATTTTTAACCGGCAATTCTGATGATTACATCTTTTAGATTATATAATAGAGATAGCTGTTGCTATGCGTGATAGAGGTGTGCGCCTCACTATTGGTAGTGGTGGAACTGTACAGACTAGGTATAGTCGCTGTACAGCCGCTTGTTTCTTTTTCATAAGCTTCCTTACACGCAGGTGTATCCCCTTTTATTGCTCACAATTATTTCTGGAACAATTGTCTCTGATCCTGCCATCCTTCTAGTATGGTGAAGTAATTCAAGCCGGAAAATCCAAGATACACAAATAGACAAATAGACGTTATGGAAGACGGTTTTCGTGCAACATAAACACTAATAATTGTTAATTAGTAATTTTTAGTATTTGTAAATTAGTAAAAATTTGTATAACTTTAAATAAAACAAAATTTTTGAAATGGCATTTTGTCGGGCGGCATTTTGACAAGAAGCATTCTGTCGTGTTACCCACTGTGGCATAGGTGTACACGGATATCTAGAATTTCCTCGGAATGATAGAGAATGTACTAGACGTCATTCAGAAAATTAGTGTTCAAACCGTCCATCATCCAGTACAGTGACGTGCACGCAGTTTGGGGGGGGGGTGGGGGCAGGAGAGCCAAGCCCCGGCCTTATGGCAAAGAGCCCTTTTTGTGAAAATTAAATGGCCGACATTTGCTATAGCGGTAGTGTAAAGGGAAAAAAAAGGCAAAAAAACAAGCGGCTGAGCGACTACCTAGTCGCATCCGGTCTTCTGTACAGTCCTGCCACTACCAATGGTGAGGCGCACACCTCTATCACGCATTGCAATAGCCATCTCTATTATATAATCTAAAAGCAGTAACCATCAGAACTGCCGGTTAAAAAATGTGTTAGCTTTTAAGCTTATTTTAGATTTTAGGCGTATTTGTCAACTTTTAGGCTTAATTCTTACCTGGAGCTTTAATTTCGTAAGTTGCAGCTAACGGAGATTTGATTTGTATAGTCCTGTTCATTTTTGCAACACAGTGCGCCTTCGGTTACAGTGTTAAACGTAACGCGCAACGTAACCTATATAGATCAGTAGTAGTAGGGGAGAGACGCTGTTGATGAAGCCTGGAGCTATACTCGTAGCAACGTGACGTTGTCTTAGTAACGTGGTTTTAGGCCTAATGTTAATTTTTTAGGCCTAATTTTTTAACTGTAGTTTTATTTCGTAAGTAGCAGATAGGCCTAAAGGAGAATATGGTTCGATGGTAAGCCCATTCATTCATGCAACAATGCGATGAGACTATTTTAAACGAAGCTAAAATGCTTTTGTTTTTATGGCTGCAGTGTTATCCTTAGGATTTCAATTCGACGATCAAATGTTATTATTTAATTTAGTTAGGTCGAATAAGTGTATTAGCTATAAGGAAGTAAGGATGCTTTAATTTGCCAAGTTATGTAACTAACTTTTGACACTGAATCTAACGTTGTAAACCAGTAGTCATCAATATCTGGTACCGTTGCAAATTTGAAAAAAACGACGGACGGACGGACAAAGTCGTTGCAAAGGCTTCTCAGCCGGTACGGCTGTACAGAAGACTAAAAAGGGGCACAAATAGCTAAGAAAGTGGTGCAAAGAGGGGCAACACTAGGAAAGGAGTGGAGATAGAAGCAGAAAGGGGTAAAACACCAGAAAAAAATAACTCCCCAGAAAAAAACGTAAGCTGCCCCTGCCCTCTCGGGGGTCGGTGCGCTCGTCACTGCTCATCGTCATCACTGCTCGTCACGTCATCATCACACCTTCCCAACATTTAAGAAGGTAACCAATTATGTCGCCCTTTTTCAAAACATGAAAATCGCTCGTCTGCACCGCCAGCATATACACACAGTTTAAAATCCTCCTCCTCGTCTCCCTCCCCTCATTTCCTCTCCTGAATTTTTTGGAATCAGGTCGCTTTATTTCCTAGTTCTTGGTTTGCCTCCTCTTGAGGTTTTTATTATTGCAACATTGTCTTTAAATTCTATGTATTAGGCACTTGAAATTTTAGGCGTGTTTTTTGCATTACCTGTTAATGTTCTCGGACACATGCTGTCATACGTGTGTTTAATGTATTATTAAAGGCTCGCTTTGACGCGCTGTAGTTTTTCCTTGTTTTTTTTGTTGTTCTGTTTGTTTGGGAAGAGGGTGGGTGCATTGAGTCGTTGACTCGGTACCGTCGTGCTTTTATGTTATGTTTTACAAGCTGAAAAAATTTACCTTTTATACTTGATAGCGGAAAGAGTTCATCCGAAACTACTGATCCAAGATGCCCACTGAATGGCACAATTAAATCCCACAACAACATATAAAAACGAGCAAATTTAAATTTTCAGTCCTAATACGCGGACCTTGATCACCTAAAACGTAGTACAAACAAAGATGAGTGTGATGAGTGCCAGTCAGTAGGCATCTTGGATCAGTACCTTCTCTGCTCTCACAAAGTAATTCCGAAGTCATCTGAAACGTCGCTCTTTACCCTTGATTTTGGGCATCTATTGGTTTCATTTGACCCCACATGCAAAGAGTATGAAATGGTTGCTTAAGATTGTTTTCATTACATTTTACAATAGGTTAGTTTAAGTATCTCTCTGAAATGTTAACAATTTATTGATTTGTTTTGTTTATTTTAATATTTGTAAACGGTGTAATACAGACTCGACCTGTCTCGTAGCATTTATTTGAATAAACAATCGTATTACTGAAGCATTAAAAATGCACTGAACGCATATTCCACCCGCAATAACACACAACCACACACTTTAATAATAACATTTTTTTTATTAATTAAAGACAAAAATTATTATTATAGTTAAGCATTATTTTGAATTGAAACTGAATTATATTATTAAAGGAGCTGTCATTGTAGATAATTCAAACGGTATATTTGGAATACTTCAACCTTCAACCCTAAATCGTATCATTTCTGCTTTATAATTATTATTATTAGTATTTACGTAATGCATGTTTTATTTATGTTCCAGACGAAAGCGACCTATTGTCGAAATACCGATGGATGTTTGTCTGCGGATCAAATGCCCTGTTAACTGCCGGTCAGACGATGCTCTTTGCCACGCAGAAATGAAACGATGCAGGTAAATCTAATATCATATTAATAAACAAAAAAGGAACGTTAAATGTTTAGAGTAAGGGTCTAAAAGTCAAAACCTAGAAGGAACACGGACAAGCTTTGACAGTAAGGGTCTAGGTGTAAAATTTTGTCAGTAGAGGCTGGTAAGCATTAGACCCTTACTACTCGGTGGTTAGCTTAGTTCTAGTCTATTAGACAGAACGTTTGTTCTTAGAATATTGTTATGGAAATTAAACAGCACAATTTTCTGGTGAAGATTTGACATTTTGTCTTTTGCTGCTTTAAAATTTTTTATTCTATTTCGTAGATTCATGACAGAGGATAACAAAATTAATGCTCTTTGCTGCGAATATGCTGACTTGTTACTAAATCGAAAAATAATTTTCAACATAAAGCAAAGCAGAAAACGTATACCATATACTACAACTGGATCATCACGTGGGTGTTTGTAGGAGGATTTACAGTTTTTCGCCAAAATATATTTATAGCTGACCACCCGTAGTAAGGGTCTAATGCTTACCAGCATCTTACTGACAAAATTTTACACCTAGACCCTGCCTGTCAAAGCTTGTCCGTGTTCCTTCTAGGTTTTGACGTTTAGACCCTTACTGTAAACCAGGGCCGTAGCTATCCCACTTGGCGCCCAAAGCGAATCAACTGAGCAGCGCCCCCTTCCCCACCGACTGCCTATTTCAAGGAAATAAAAAAAAATTAATGGATGTTACATTGAGGCTTACATAACTGAATGATAAAGAGATCTTTTCTGGCAACTGAAGTGGTGGAAGACTATGAACGTTAACGAATAAAAAAAAATAAATAAGTGTGTTTGTTATTGAATAACTGTGATTTCATGATATTTTTGGTTTATCAATTGATCAAAAAATCACAATTAAGGTAACAAATATGAGAGCAACCAATTTTGCTATAACAAACTGAAAATAACGATTCAAAATAAATAAGTCACTGTTATAAAAAATTCGAATTTTCAATTTTTTTTTTATTTTCTAGTTTTTTGGGTACAAGCCTCCACTTAAGAAGCATGACGCAGTGAAGTGTCTCTGTGTGAACCTTTTTTTTTATGACACTTTTCGGTTATCGGATCATTAAAGAAAAAACAATACTCGGTTAACAAAGCATCCGGAAATTGCGAAGCGAACACTAAACCATGTCCGAGCCGAGCAAGCTTACATGTCTCTTCTTACGGCGTTGTGAATTTTTTGCAGCGCCATCCGTTAAATATTTGTGATTTACCATCAACGGTTACACGGTTGGCAGGAGCTCGGTGAGGCGCCCTGAGGAAAGCGGCGCCCTAGGCGGTCACCTTGCTCGCCTTACCCTTCCTACGGCCCTGCTGTAAACATTTAAGGTTCCTTTTTTGTTTATTAATTCATGTTTCTTTTAGAATTACAGCTAAACTGTAAAACACTGCAGTTGACGGTCAAAGTAGAGAGTTTAACACAGAGACCCTAAGCTGACCCTTACTAACACTGGCTTTCGCCAGTGTTAATAATAGAAACAATTCCTTTAATCTTCAGTCTACGTCTTGCAGCTGGTGTTTTCTAATTGGCATTGTTGCATAATAACAATGTTTAAAACAATGTAAAACAATGAATCTGGCCGATTAGAGCTCCGTAACCCCTGAACAACTGGACCAATTAGAAAAGGCCTTATGAAAAGGGCACATCTACAGAGCAATACCTGTAAAATGAGCTAAGAACCAACTTTATAGCACAAATGGTTTGACCTATAAAGAGGACAGACAAAAGGCACATCCCCAGAACAAGAACAAGAACAAGAACAAGAACAAGAACAAGAACAAGAACAAGAAGTTGTCTATTTGGCCACTGTCTGTATCTCGGGTTTGAGTCGACCGAATTTCACAATTTTTGGACTGCAGACAGGCCTTGACTAGTCAAGGCTAGATTACAAATTTGGTTTAAAGATGTTTACTTTTGACGGAGTTATAAGCTCTCAAAGTTGAGAGTTTAACAGCCATAGGTCGACCCTATACTAACACTGGCGAGTGTTAATAATTTTCTGCAGAGTAGAACGACTAATTCCGTTACAAGTTTCTTGGATTGGCCAAAACATTAGCTACGTCAGTGCAAAATGCTGACAAATCTTGCTTCGGAGAGAAATGCTTACAGATTTTCCTCCATCCTCTTCTACGGCTTTTTCCTCAAAGGGTTTCAATTTCCTACAATCACATGCTTTTAGTCAGGGAGGGGAGGGGTGGGGATACTTTCGATTTCTTTCTTGGGACTCACTTAGGCCCTTTTCAGGTATTTTTTTTTAGGACTCAAGGTGAAACCTGAGTAAGCCCAGGGACCTTCTATCTACCGGGTCGGTTCACTCAATTAAACGCGTCTCAGCTGTAGTACAGCTATTTCCCGTGGTAAAGTATACACGAGCGAGATTCAGTAGATGACGTTTTTTCTCCCAAACCAATCCTCGAAGCAGACGACGCTTGGTTTTTCGAAGCCAATAAAATGGTTTGTTTCAACTAGCGAGTAGTTTTTAACGAAATTAATGAATAATTATGAAGTATCTCATCGTTCAATCTTTACTGAACGTTAAAATTCACATTATTAAAACAAAATGATAAATTCTTACCCGATTACCCACACCGAGACTTGGCGACGTCCTTACATCCAAACCAAAACGATGGCGTCTTAGTTTTACGATGATCGCTTGTGACGGTGCTCTCCGTCTGATAA
>JAHWFP010077796.1:0-11127 GCA_023313725.1 Lithobius niger
ATCAAACGTGGGGGAAGAGAGGAGTAACTGCTTTGGTCTTGTACTTTAATGAAACAAATTGTAGAAAAAACACATCGTGTGATTGAAAACAATCGAAAGCAGTACTGTACTTTCTTTCATTACGTGTAAAGACCAAGTAGGTTACATCGTTTTCCAAGTTTGTGCCCCCCCTCCAAAAAAAAAAGAACTACTGTACGTACATCTCTGTGGAGAGCACCAAACATTATCAATCGGGTATCCTCGCCATTAAAAGTGAGGGATTTAATGTGTTTGTTTTCTACTCTTCAAGCAAAGAAGCTTAAAACGTAAAAGTGGGGGAATCCTTAGAATTCGGATGATCACTTGTTTCATTGGCCGAAGCGGCGAGAACAACATTGCTGTACTCAACCCACACATTTGAATTTGGTTGCTTATTTGTTTGTTTGTTTGTTGCCTTTGTCTAACGCTCCAGCTTCCACAAAAATCATCGCATAAACTTGGTTTTGATTTGGAGGTAAATCTCCACCTCAGATTCTTTGTAGTTTTAAGTGTTAAAGACAAAAATCCTTGAAAACCCAACTTCTAAAAAACAATAACTTAGAAGTCTTAAAAGTTACATTACAGCGGGCAAGCTCTGCTATTCATTAGTTGCTATCCCCCTGTTACGATCTCCCTTCCAGAATGTAATAACATTCATTGACAAAAACAACAACGTTTGTGATGCGAAAAAGTACTGTAATCACAAATTCAAATTGAACATTCGCATATCTGTACAAGGTGACCTTGAACACCATTTGGAGAGTCCACATTTCGGGGTTGACAGACGACTTCTTGTTAATACAGGGGTTTGTTAAATCACTTGATGACTTAAATCTAAAGGTGACATTGTGATCCTTTGTTCACGTTTACTGTTCGGTAGTTCTCTTCCCTAAGTATGGAGTATCCAGACATCGAACTGGCAGACATGCACTACATGTATGGTCTTGCAGATGGAAATGCATTGGAAGGACGACGTCTCTACGCTCAAAGGTATCCAGACAGGAATTTGCCATGTGCTAGAACGTTCAGTCGTATCCACCAGCGCTTACGGGAAACAGGCTCATTTGGGAGACGGACATCGGATGCTGGAAGACCCAGAACTGTGCGAACTGTTGGCTTGGAAGACAGTTCTCCAGCACATAGCAGAAAATCCATCGGATAGCACACGACGCATTGCACGCAGAGAGGGTGTCAGTAATTCGACGATTTGGGACATTGTGCATCATAACCTGCTATACCCCTACCATTTGCAACGTATCCAAGGTCTTGGCGAGGCCGACCTTCCACCACGACGAGCGTTCTGTGTGCGACTGAATCATGAATGTGGAGCAGACGCTCATTTCCTGCCGTCTATCCTGTTTACAGATGAGGCTGGCTTCACACGTGATGGCATATTCAACTATCACAACAACCATCTTTGGGACCATGCAAATCCGCACGAGGTACAACAATCTAGACATCAACAACAATTTAGTGTAAACGTTTGGGCTGGAATTGTTGGTGATCATTTGGTAGGGCCTTTTTTTCTACCTCGATGCCTAAATGGAGAAACCTACCTCCATTTCCTCCAGTATGAGTTGCCCCAACTACTGGAAGACGTTCCCCTGGCAGTCAGGACACGAATGTGGCTTATGCACGATGGTGCACCTGCTCACTTCAGCCTTTTGGCCCGACATTACCTTGATGGAAGCTTTCTTGACAGATGGATTGGACGTGCAGGCCCAATAGCTTGGCCTGCTAGACCTCCGGACTTAAACCCGTTAGACTTTTATCTTTGGGGACACTTAAAGTCACTCGTGTACAGTACACCAATTCCCAATGCTGATGTACTTCGCCAAAGGATTGTGGATGGATGCAACCAGATTCGCACAACCCCTGGAAGCTTTGAACGGGTTCGTCGGTCCATGGCGCAGCGGCTTCGGAACTGCATCGAGGCAGAGGGGGGGTCATTTTGAGCACCTACTATGATAAAACGCTTACGTTTAGTTTGTTTTCCGTCGTATTTATCTTTTTGAGTTGCTTGTCACAGAATGTTCTGGAGAAGAGGTCTTTTGCGGATGCGTATTGCAGTTAATTGCAGCAGAGCCGCAAATGCAATGATACTCAGTAAAACTTTGAGTAGCCATCTTCTGTTTACTTAATGATGTTTCATTTCTCGATTGTTTTCAATCACACAGTAATGTGATACGATGTGTTTTTTCTGGTATGTACAATTTGTTTCATTAAAGTACAAGACCAAAGCAGTTACTCCTCTCTTCCCCCACGTTTGATCCCCCCCCCCCATAAGAAAATTACCTCTCCCTCTAATAAGTTGTGCGACCCAATACTGTATTATGAAGTACTGAAATACCAGGTATGATATGGCACATATCCTGAGTTTGGAATGGAAACGGTGAATCATTACGAGGTATTTAAGAACTGTTTACCCCAAACCTGGGGGGGGGGGGCCTGTAACTAAAGACTGGTGCATTTCCGGACCCATGTTTATAGGACTTTTTCTTCTTATCTTTGATCACACAGCGGACCCTCAAAATATTTGACACCAATTTCCGAACACCCTGTATTTATATTTTCACAATGGCCAGTCATTGAAGAATTGAATACAATTAAAATATTTTGTCAATAATATAGGCCTAATAAAATATAAACTAAAATGGTACCTATGAGTGTGCATGACGAAAAAAAAATTAAAGCCCTATGAACGATCAATGTTGACATTCAGTCAACCGGCCTATGCAGGTAGTAAATCTTGCAGTAGGCGTTATCATAACCTCATTTTATTACCTTAATTCGAATTTTTGTTGCTGGTGTCGTGAAAACTGACGTGAAATTGCTTTTGTTTGATGAAAATAGCGCTTGATTTAAACGACATTCATAGGCTTATTCCTCGAATAAACTGATCTTGTTTCAAAAGCCGTTGGCACCTTCTTTAGTATGGCGAGCTCAAGATAAGTTCATTTGTAGCGCTTTACTTTTGAACGCGTTGGGGCCAGTCATCATGTGACGTCACGCGACGCGAGTCAAGGCCACTTCCATACGAACTAGTGAGCGCGCCCCCTTTGTGAACGGCCGGCTAGGAGTCCACTATGGCGGGAGCGCTATTGACGATTGTCAATATTTGAGCACATTTTAAATCACTTGTTCGGCAATAAAGACATTATAACACGATTTCTGAGTTGGTAAAAAATACGGTTGTGGCTACTACAAATATGAAAATTCAAGCCTTTTCAAGTCACAGGCCAAAATTCAAGCCTTTTCCAGGTCTGGAAACACTTTGCCATTTTTCAAGCCTTTTCAAGGCTTGTGCAAACCCTGTTCCAATCCTGCTCTATAAAACCAAGCTTGCACACTGCCTCTCTCGCGTAGCTCACAGACTAAAGCCAACAGCCACTACACTGGTCGGGAGGTGGAGAGGTCTTCTATCCGAATGTTGCCAGGCCGGGCAAAGGTAGTAGATTTCTAAACAACTAGTTTAATTTTGAAAGTATATTATTTAGGCTCTATTCTAAATTTATAGGACTTAACTTTAAACATGACAGCTGTCTTTGAAATTCATGGGACATAGTTAACTTAGTTATAATTGAATTTCATTTAGGCCATTTATTTGAAAACTTAAATGTAACTTAAACTTGATTATCGTGATCGCGGTAGGTTTTGCAGGTGAAATATTTTTTTTGGGATGATTTTATAAAAACTTTAATTTCATTCCTGTTTCAAGTTAAAACTTTCAAAACGTGAATTTGTTTCCAATGTAAAACCAAAGACTAGCATCTTAACCAGACAGCTATAGGTTGCATGTGAATCGTCGTCAGTGACATCATACGAGTTGAATTTTTAATCAATATTACTTGCATTTTTGCGAAAATGTACTTCTAGTTTGAAGTTGGTGAAATTTCTTGATCGTTGTTGGTACTTGAGTGTTAAGCACGATTTGCTTAACGATTTTTTTTGTTGTTGCTGAAATCTAAAACCAAGATTTGTTGTAACCAAAATGAAAATGCAAACTAAACACTGTTTTGTAAATATTTTATTAACCAATGTTCAATAAATGTAAATAGAGCTTTAGTCTGTTTCCAACCATTATTTACTTAGTTACTTAAACTTAGAAAGTTTTAGTTTAAAGTTAACTGCCAGTAAATGCATGTTTTTTTCCCATGGTGGCAGCAAAGAATTACCGCTTGTCAAGTTAGGTTAGTTTTATTAAAGCATTAGTCCGCAACGTTGCTCCCTCCTTGAATAGTGGCCTGTTATGAAATCCAGCAAAATTGGAAAGAAAGACCAGTAGCCTAACTTCGCAATACAGTATCCGCACCAGTACGATTAGTGACGTTTGCCGGCACACTGTTTTGGGCCAACGCCGCTACAGTAGCCTAATCAAACTAATTAAGGTTTCAAATGGAATCATCAATTTCATTTACGTAGCCTCTCCCCATCCAAAAAAATACACGTGAAAAATAATCACCAAGTAGGCTACTGAACTTTGAACTCAATTTTATTTTTCTGTTGGCTCTTTAACATACCTTAGTACCCTAGTACTCGGTTTTCTCCGGTACTCACAAATGAGGCGGTGTCTGATATTATAGTGCTGTGGTGCCAACACCTGATTTTTAAATAACAACAAATTTTATTGAAATATTAGTTTTGTTGATATAGTTTTAATGGAAAAATTTATTGATTTCCCCCACCCCTTGATTTAAGCTTAATTCATGTTTGATAACATATTTCTTAACTAGAAATTTAGTGAACTTGCTGTCACACACGCTGAACACACGCTGGTTGTAGCATCAAAGTTACATAAATTTGGCTCCACTTTTGTGCATTGTTTAGAATTCCAATTTGACCATTGTTGAGGTTTAACTGATTATTACACTGCTTTGAGCCCTACAACACAAGGACTGAACGAACTATTGTTATAATTTTAGCGCCTTTTTCATATTAAAACAATCCCGGTATATCGCCCAACACTACAAGAAGTTTGGATTAAAAGCTACAAACATGTATGTGGGAAAGGCCTGGACATTAACAGACACATTTTCCCTAACACAAAACTAAGCTGGGTTGCTTTATGCTGAAATAAAATGAGAAATAATTAAATTTGTACTTGTCCAATAGTCGACCGGAAGTTGTCTTCGTTACAGTTTTTATCATAACACAAAGTTGTATTTAGCTTTGTTTGCGCAGGATGAAAGTAGAGAGTTCAAGCTTTAGTTTATTTATAAATTCAGTAGAATGGGTCAATTGGTTGAAAAATGACAGAAGAAAGAGTATTTGGTTGTAGTGAAATAGGCCTATACAGCTGCAAGTGAAAAGTCCGATGTTTTGAGTAAAAAGTTCACCCAGGTTTTTGATCTCGGTTTGGTCGAAACTGCACGTTTGGAGAGAATTTTCAATTAAATTTACAGCAGTATAATCAGCAATGCAACGGTAAGAACAGTCATTACAATAGACCACAATATCATCGTAACCCCCAACAACTGAGTAGACAGCAGCAGCAGTCTACCCAACATAAAATTATGCCAGCATCCCACCCAGGACGGTGAAATCCCAAAAATTCAAACAACTAGTGGACAGCCCGAATAGAAATCGGTTTATCGAGCTGGACGATTATTTACAAGCAAGTAACGAACAAACTTGGCCTTGAGTGCCGTAAACTATGAACCCCCTCCGATTTATCGCAAAGTGACTAACTAACTTTTTATATGTAAAACGAAGTATTCTACAAAATAGCAGCTGGACTTTTGCTAGATTTATACTCAAAGGTGGATTCGAATCAACAAAAATTAGCGTTAAGTAATAGAACTTTAACTCTGCCTAGAATTTGTGTTGTATTTTCGTGCAATCCCAAACAAATATGTTGCACCCGAATAACACAATCACTACTATCAAAAAACTTCTAATGAAGTGCTCCGTAAAGTAAACAGAACACGTAAACTTTTATTTGACCCTGTTTCATCTTAACCCTGTTTGAATGTAGAATTGATAACACTACCTTTCACTCTGAACTAAACTATGTTAATACTAACAAACATATTGTGCTTGAATTAATAGAAGAGCGAAAAGTGGTTTCTTTAGCGTAAGGGACTCAAACGAGCGAAAAGAACTTTTAATTTCATAAAGACAATCTATCTAAATTTCCAATCAAAATCAACATGATTGGAAAAGAAGAATTCCTTTGTTAGCATCAGTTACTATTTGTTTAATTTACTGGGACAGTGCTACCAGTTCTTCAAAAAACCCACAGACTGTGAGCGAATACAGGCAAGAACGCGCACCAGCAATTCGGTGCATGATTTTCGTCCAGTGCCACTCCAACTGTAACGGCGAGATTGACACTACAAGTTATGCACATGCGGAAGAAGCGGTGCATCGCGAACCAAACGAACTCTTACCTAGCGGAGAAAACTCAGTTAACTGCGTAGGTTACGACGAAAAGCCAGTTCACTAGCCAAATCTAAACTAGCCAATAATCACAATTACTTATGTGGGAGTAGGTAATAAAAAGAAGAAGAAGAGACGAATAGCTGAAATTGCAAAATGTGGTTTTTCTAATAAACAACAATTTTGAATTGTTCTCAACGATTTTTTTGGCAAAATTCGTATTCTTTTGGGGTTTGATTGGTTATCACAGCAACCAGACATAGTTAAGTTAAATTTCAGCCAACAAATTTTAGAGATTGGAAATTTGCATTTTAAACTCTTGTTTCACCATTCGAAGCTTGAGTTTTAATCACAACCAAGAAAAGCTTAATTCAGAAAATTTTAACGGAACCTGCGCTCACATTGATACTATTAACATTTCATCTGATGAAGAACCACCAGATAATCCCAAAATAAACTGGAACCCCACATCTCTCAAGTTATATGAAAAAATCCCCGCTTCTTTAATCATGTAGTTCTCCCTAGTAATTCGGAGACACAAGTACAGTCATATTACATGCTGGATATCCTGAAAAAAAGATGGGCGTATTTAATCCGCAGTTCAGCGATTTTCAGCTTTGCTTGGCTAGATGCTTAGTAAACACATTGCTACCAGTTTGATCCCCATTACGGTTATTACCATATTGGAAGAGGACCTACACATTCCTGCTGGTACGATTTTAGGCAATCCGCCAGTACGACATATCAGTTCTGGAAGTTGCCGATGGGACTTAAAATAACACCTGCGTACTTCCAATTCTGTGCCCAGCAGATTTTCGCAGCAATCCAAGGGCCTACTTATCTGGATGATGTACTCCTCAGTTACTCAAATTTCTGAACCCACCTGCTACACATAGACATGGCCCATGCACTCGTCAAGAAACGTCAAAATACCAGAGGCACCTGGTCACTTTTGTTTCTATTGCCTAAATGTCAATATACATTACCTGCAATTTACAGCATTCCTTCTTGTAATGCAAAACTTCACAGAAAAAAAGAACATATAGGCCTATGCCTGCCAGTTAGGTAGCTTCAGTGTGCGTATGCGCGATGCACTCCTCCCTTTAAAAGCGGCGGATTGGGAGCAGGTTAGATCTTTCAATTCTCCCAACTGTTACGATGGTAAGTGAAGAGGGAAGATAGGGCAGATACAGGTAATGTATATTAGGCAATAGAAACCAAACTGACCAGTGCCCCTGGTATTTTTACATTTCTATATGCTGACGAAAACATAAATTACTTGCAATTTATAGCATTGCAGCTGACTTGTCAGTAATGGCGGCAGGACCATCGCAACAAATGCCCTAGAGGTACGAGCTGGTATCCCCAGAGTCTACGGACTCAAAGAAACAAAAGCGAAGGGAACGCAACAAGGGAGAAACTCCTAGGTGTCACATTGCACGAGCTTCAAAAGCCTCAGTCCGGAGAATGAAGTCCAGCCAGGATGACAGGAGGTGTGTCGTTGTTCGCTGTTATCAAAAGACACAATGCACGCTGAACACGTGGAGAGAGGGTAATGAATAGTAACAGAAGAAGGATGGCAAAGGGACAGGAGACTTCAGGTTTACAGGGGGAAAAGATACAACAGCATAATGCCATAAAAGTAGGCAAGCTGAAATATCTTTAGGTTCCAAAGCGTTGAAATGCTGAAGCTGCAAGGCTGTTGGTGTGTGAAGAACTTTGGGAAGAGCCAAATGTTGTGCGAAACGACCCAGGGAAGACAACCACAATGTGCTCGACGAAGGAGCGTGATGAGGACGAGGAATGTGCCTCCCTTGGTGTCACCCGGTAGGACGGTGGTTATGTTGATGAAGCATCCAGGTGACAAATGCGATATGCGGACATACCCCCGCCCCCACCCCCATGAACCCTGACTTTTTTTTAACATCATCCAAGATAATGGTGATCATGTAAGTGTTGATAATATTGATTCTTTCCACACCACCCAGAAGGTAAAACGTATGGTGTCCCCAGAGATCATTGCAATATAGTCAAGCAAGCTCTTCATTTCGATAATCTAAGCTTTCTTTCATCCTCCATTTCTGTTTCCAGAATTTTTCTTTCTCTAGCCGCTTTATTCTCCAATCTAGTCTGTCTTTGCTCCTTAGTTTCTTGAGTTTGAAATTTTCTTTTTACTATCGGTTTTTTTCTCCAATCTAGCCTGTCTCTGAACCTTAGTTTCTCGAGTTTAAGCTTTTCTTTTGCTGGCGGCCATTTTCTCCAATCTACCTTTTCTCTGTATCTCTGTTTCCTGCGTGCGGGATTTATACTTTCTAGTGGCGTCTTTCTTTCTTCTTCTACACCATAAAATCTCCAACTTTCTCCGCCGGTTCTCCAATACGATAACCCTGCAGTCGGCCTTCTCGTTCTCCTCGGCTATATCCGCTTCTGTCAGTTTTTGTGCTTCACGTTCTTTGAACTGGAGGGATCATTTTTCCTCCTGCTTTTTCAGAGGTTTGATGGAGTACATTTTCGAGTCCGATGAACTCTAGGAAGGGGACGCCGCCCATTTTGTCTTTCATTTTCCCCAACACTTGTTTACTCGTGCTGCAGAAGAGAGGATGATCCCTCGGATAGTTGCTCGTGTCGAAATGGTCTTTGTCAGTGAGCATGTCTAGATAGAAATCTTCAGTTTCGATCTCTTAGCATAGGCTGTCGGTGTCGGTGAAAAAGAGTTTGGCATGGTTCTAGTACTTCGGCTGAAATGCAGTCATAGTGGAATTCGAACATGAACAGTTTGGAGAGCACCAGTATAGTAAATCCTGTAAGGAAGTGTGAAAAATGCCATGTGGTTTACTACATTGAATGTTAATAGACAGTTTCAAGCTCACGCTAATTCAATGTTCACTCTCTATAGTTGTACAGCAAATTTTCAACAAACAATAAGCCCACTGTTATTAAAACTATGGGCAGTGACGGCACCAGGGGTGGGCCAGGGTGGGCCGTGGCCCCCAAATATTCCGCTCCCGTCCCCCCCCCCCCCCCCACAAACCCCAACACTCAGGTCACCACTAGAAAATAAAGAAATAAAAAAAACTTGCAGGCTAAACTTGAATTCAAATGAATAAACAGAGCTTTTATTTTTAAAATTTAATTTATTTATATATAATTAGGGATCGACCGGGTCCGGATAAATACCCGACCCGGTACTGGGTAATGCTATTTTTGACCCGACACGGACTCGGTAAAAATTCGACCGAGTACGAACAGGGTAATCATTATTTGTTGAAAAAATTATTTTTATTTTCATAGTTTCATTTCTACCTTCTGGATCCCCCTACAACTACTTGCACGGAATAGATATTCATTAATGTGCACAGAAAAAATCAGATAAATTGCTTTAATAGTTTCGGAGAACCAATTTATTTTAATTACGGGCTGTAAACGAAAAAAATTGAAAATCTCCGTGTTGAGAAAACGCGCCCGTAAGTCGGCAATAGTTACGCTAAAAATAGATGTTCCCACCTGATAAGCGATAGTGTGAAGGTTTATAGCTTCCTTTTCCATTTTAGTTGTACATCGCAGCTGCTGTTTTAATTTTTTAATGTTGTGAAACATCATCTTTCTCGTGATTTTCAACAACGAACCGAACATAAGCACTCTCGTGAAATCCAAAGCGCGCCATTGTGAAATCGTCCGTCAGCCAATGGGAGTGCACCAAATCGGTCACATGGTGCCAACTGGCCAATGAGATAACGCGATCTTCCAATTGCTTTGGAAAGGCAGCTTGAGACCGCCAGAAAGAGCCTCTTACATTCAATGAACCCAAGATGGCGGGGCCCAGTCAAATTGCTTCGATCGCTACCGCTGTCGAAAATGAACAGTTTTTTGTTCTTGAACTACGGAAAAAGGAATGAACACCACATTTTTGCAGTTTTTAGTGAGACTGCACTCAACTAAAGTGCTTTTTGTAAAAGTATAGACATCGTTTACAACGTTTTGTTTACAGAAATCGATGCACAACATATCGGGTAGCGAATTTCTGCTTTTCTCATGTCGATATTTTGGCCGAAAATCGCATTTTTCGACCCGCACTTCCCCATAAATGTTTTGACGTATATATACGTCGTTACTCCTCTTAGTCCACATCGTTGCTTAAAGGGTTAAAGCCAACAAAGGCCTATTGGGAGACAAAGTAACCAAAATGCATTTTATTTTTCATTTCCCTTTATTACTAAAAAATTTGGAACAAAGAATTGCTGGTCAATTAAATTTTTGACTTAACTTTAATTAATAACGTAAAGTTTATAATTAAAAAATTTGGAAGAAAGAATTACTGGTATTTTACAGTTTTTTAAAGTTGGTTTCGTCCTTTTATTTGCTTTCGCTCATTGTTATACTATGTGCAATACAAAACTGGACGAAAGCAAAATGAAAATGAGTGAAAGCAAAAAAAAAAGAACGAAACCAAAGTGAAAAAAAAGCTGCATATTAAACATAAAGCAAAAATTGAAAATCTACGACCCGGTTTTACTACCCGGACTCGGCTCGGTGGGTATTCGTAATTACTCGGACTCGCCTCGGACTCGGTTTTTTGTTACTCGGTCGATCCCTATAATATAATACTTTTTTTTAGCAGCTTTGCAATATATGAGTAGCCTCATTTATTCTGTGTGTTTATGAGGCTTATTTTACAAATCAATTGTAGGTACTGCATTGAAGCTTAGGTTACGTTCAAGATGAATTAAACGG
>JAHWFP010077797.1:0-18843 GCA_023313725.1 Lithobius niger
CCTAATTCAAACTAGGATCCATGGTTAACTAAGGCAAGTGTTGTGTCGGTACTAAGCGGTTACAAAACGGGTGCATTGTTCCACGTTGAAGTGATGGGAGTGAATGAACCGTTAATGCTCTTGGACGACACGGATGCTTTGTTGGATTGAGCGCAAAAAGACACATTCATGGAGCTGGTTTTTCACCTGCAGACCAATTTGAAGAAAGTACAGAGGGGGTATCTCCCTACTTAATGGTAACTGGACAGGAAGTGGAAAGCAGGCCTTCGCCCAGGAAGGCTACGCCGGACGCCATTCAATGCACAGCAAGAATGTGATTTGAGTGAAGACTATGTAATGTGTGCCTGACGAAGATAGATGAAAATAGATTAAGCTGTCGAAAATTTGCGAGGTATAGGGACAAATAGATGACCGTGATCTTCAAACAAATAGGCCTAACTTTTCCAAGTAAAGTAAGATTTTTTAACGGTATCTGCTAATAAAGTGCCAAGGGCAGCATTGAAATACGAAACTGTATCCGTATGAACTTGTGAGTTGTTGTGAGATACTTCTTGCAAAAGTGATCTACAGCGACACATCTGATGTTGTGAAAAAGGTTTAAATCAGATGGATTAAAGATGATTACAAAAAGCAACAATGTCGGCAAGGGGTAAATCGTCACCGACACCAAAATGTCGATATTCGTCTTCAAAACAAGGCTCAAAGGGCAATCATTCAAATTAGGGTCTGATAAAGCACTTTACGGGTCCTGCAAGAGACTATCTAGGTCCTTCAGCACTTACTGGATCTAGTAAGGGTTAACATTTGGCTGGCTCGTCTAGAATTTATTTAAAAAATAAAAAAGTCCACCTGAATCAAGGACTAAGATTAAGCTTTTTCTTCGGCTGGCATTGATATAGCACTCGTAATGCAATCAAAAGTCAGCCTTCACCTTGGACAACACTTACCTCATCCTCTTCACACTTAAGTTTTAAAGCAAGGCGCTTCCAATGTGTTCCAAGTTGCTTGGCTAAAGTGTGAAGCAATTCAGGAGAAATTAGGTCAACCGGTAGCTGGGGATCACACTCTTCCCGGCCATTACCTGCAGAAAGTTAACAAAGACTACCAAGTCAGTAAACAATTTCTCAAAAAGTCTGCAACAATTTTACATTTTTAATTACTCCGCGATTATCTTGGCAAACATGGAGAACAAATTCTACAGCCTTGTTTTACATGAAAAATGTGTATTTGAAGAGAAGCTACAACAAACATTGGGACAAAGAATCAACAGTTCAACATGCAAGGCTGAAATTTAAAGAAATTCAAATTGACGTTTAATAAATGGTGATTCTACCCGAGAACTTGTTCTCGCAGGAAAATCGAAGTTCTGCGAGAACAAGTTCTCTGGTTGAATCACAAGTTATTAATGTCAATTTGAATCCAACAAAACTGTGTTAACTATATTCCTTTTGCTGTCGGCACCTCTCATCCATCCTCATTTGCATAAACTTAGCCTCTAATTTATGCAACTTTGAATCATCAGCCGCCCCAACCTTTCCTCTCCCTTGCGCCTCTCTTACCACTGTGTTTCGTTGCTGAGCACCAGCTTGCTAACAAACACCGGGAAGGCGGGTGGGCAGTTCGTCGGATTCTGCTCGGAGAACTTCGATTCTCCTGCAAGAATAAGTACCAAGTACTCTGGTAGAATCACCATTTCTCCTTCGTAGATTCCTCCCGACTGTGGTACCAACATTGAATAAATGGGACAGATTACAAGAACGTAGTGCGAGGCCAGCTCCACGCACCCAGGGACTCAAACTCTGCATCTGCTGCAGATTCATTGCTGCCAAACCAGCTTCCACTTCTCGGCGATAATGTTTTGGCAAAGACAGACGACAACGCCCAATTGGCCATCGCCATAATTTGTGACGCCGATGTGCCACACCCAGCCGCAGCTGAGGTCACTGCTGAGCGCACTGAGTACACCCTCGTGTCGAACCTCGCGATAGATCCTCACCTCATGTCGACCCTCGCGAACTTTAAGACATTACTTAACCATCTAGCACAGGCTCAGAAGGAAGACACAAAGCAATCCAACAAGTCAGCCTGACAGCACACACTTCCCCTTCCCGCTTCCCTCACAGCATTGTTGCAGAAATGGTTCTCCAGCTATCACATTAAACACAAGTTCAGCCATCCAAAAAGACTGGATTGTCAGGAGAGGGGCCATCTGGCACATCAGAACACCTCTCCCAACAAAAACAGTCAAAAACTTTTTCTCTTTAAAGAGCAGTCTACCAAGTTAACAAAATTGTGTCACACGGATCATGTACAAGTGAGGGGAGGTTGCTGGAGGTCCCTGCTTGCATTCTAGTTTTACGTTTTGTATGCAGAAAGTAAAAAATGACACCAATCACAAAATTCACTATAAACAGTCAAGTACCTCGTCGGTATAAACTGGTTGCGTATTGAAGTTCTTATTATTTTGCTATTACAGACCGTCACTTACACAAAACCAAAAATCGTCCAAGTTCCACTATTCAGTTTTTGGTTTTGCGTAAGTGACTGACTGTAATATGAACTACAACCAAAGTAAATTTGCCAAATTGACGGTGTTTTCGACTTTTGTATTTCTGGTCTATAAACATGTCAGTTTTTTTGGGTCTTTAAAGCATTAACAAATTTGTTTTAAACTCTAAAACCATTATCATATAAATGTGTATAAATGTAGATTAAGAAAACCACCTTGACATTTTACGACTTGAAATATCTAGTTATATTAACCTTACAATTATTCAGGCGTGTTTTTAATCTACTAGAATTTACCCCAGTATTTTTATGGAACTATTATCGGTCATCGAAATGGGAATCAAACTTAAAACTGCTATCTCATGGCGGCCTCTTATTGACGTATTCCATTACCAAAACAAGCACCCCATACGCAGCAGAAGTTGCGAACACACGTTTGCCGAAATACCCGTGACACTTCTGCTTTCATTAATATAAAAAAAACTGGCCCCAAGAAATACTTACCATTTTCATCAGGCTTTGGTTTGTCGTCGTTATTATCTAGCAGTTCTTCTTCGCTTTCTTCTGCGGCACCACCAACTTCCTCTTTATCTGCTGTTTCTGCCTTTCCGTCATCTGGAAGGGCTTGTTGCTGTAACTAAACAAAATAATAATGAACTGCATCATACTACAATTGCCTGGCTTTAACAACAAATACCGTACTTAAAAAAAGAAAAACCCCATCGCACAAAAAAAGTGCTAACTCATCTACTCAATGCAACGGAAACAGCGGGACAATTAGTACTGTGACCCTCAACAATTGGATACAGAAAATAGTTACCTTATTCGGCTTCTGAAAAATTTCCTACTTTTCCCAGTAATAAAAATGAATTCGTGTATCGTTATAACTCTGGTCATGGCAATATACCTTGTTCCCTCCCACACCGTATCTGATTGGCCCACTCAATTGTTTGCTGTTGTGTATTGATGACTAGCCAAGCTGATCCTAGTACGAAAAGGGGATTGATTTTAATTCTAGTACATAACGGGGATTGATTACAAAGTGTAACAGCGGTTTAACGTTATAATGGATATCGTTACAAACGGGTATGACACGTAATTTTTACCATTCTTTCTGCTTTCCAACATCATAAACTAAGGCTGGGCTGATCCAGATCATAGGTCCTGATCTTGACAGATACTTGCCGTATTTAAAGAAATGTGGATCGGTAATAAACCAAAACGAAGATATTTTCACTTCTAGTCGACCGATTTTGACGTTTAAGGCCATGTACACTTAACTATTTGGTTAACGTGTGCATTCAGGTGCCTTAAGTTATCGCGCCTCAAAAATCTTGATCTGAATCTTGGTCCAACAGCTAAAAATCGTATTTTTGCCAAATTTTAACCGATTTTGACATTTTAGCCAACACGAAACAAGTTTTTCAATGGTGCAAATTTCAAGCCTCTACTGCTAGGAAGTTATTTCGCAAAAACCTAAATTTTGGGGGGGTTAAAATTGGTTTCTATCGTCTTACGAAAATTTATACTACCTGAAAATTTAATTGCATTCAGTTCCTGAGTGCTCTTTAGTTGCTTGAGGTTTTTTCGCTCTCCAGATACGACCAGTGCGCAACTCCACTGCGCATGCGTCAATGCGCAGCCCTCCTATAAAAAGTGACCGGTGCGTTGGTCGGCCATCGCTTTTCTCTCGATATGTCAACCATGATGGTGGCTCAAGAGGGGAGGTAGGGTGGGTATTTACAGGTAGTATAAATTTTCGTAATACGATAGAAACCAATTTTAACCTCCCCAAAATTTAGGTTTCTAGTCGTCGGTAGAAAATTTCTACTACCTGTAAATTTAATTGCATTTACAGTTGACCTCGTCAATATAGGTGGCGGGTACCATCATGGCCAGTTACCCCGGGTTGCGTACTGGTTCCCCCAAAAGTTAAACGAAAACTTTGCACTTTATTAAGGTAAAAACAGAAACAGTCATATTGGATCTCTTTCGTAAAATGTGGTGGCCTTGAAAAGGCCGTTTGTTTTGATGGGTCTTGCTTCCGTTACAGGGGACTTCGACCTGCATCCGTTTTTTGGTGGTCTTCGTTTCTGGTGCAAAGTGCTTAAGGGGGGTTGACTACACTTCTGGCAGTTACGATGGAACCAAGGCGGTGTAGATCTCCTTCCTGTCTTGTCATGTCACGGAAGTAGTGGCTGGTGAAGACAGTTTGGCTTCTCCAAGAAGTGGCTTGAAGGATTTCAGCGATGGAGACATGGTTGTGAAAAGCCCAGGAGGTTGAAAGTGCCCTTAGTTCGTGTGCAGTAACTTTGATGTTGTTGTCGGTGCAGCTGATGCTTTCATCTTCGTAGGCTCGAGTGATTACCGTTTTGATCCAGTTGGATATCATGGCGGCTGATGTTACGTTGGTCCCTTTGGTGAAGGGTAGAAATAGTTGTAGACGACCACGCCGGCATTCTGGGTCCGCTGTTCGTTTGATGTAATATCGGAGTGCTCGGACGGGGGAAAGTGTTCTTTCCGGTTCTTCGTTGTAGATGTTTGTTAATGCCGGAATGATTATCGGTTTGGAGGATTAGGAAGGTTTTTGAGTTTTGGCACCGAAGTCAGGTCGCGGTCTGAGGTGGATGAACCTGGAGTTGTCAAAGAAGAAGCAGTAGGCTGGGTCATTTGAAAGAGCCTGTATTTCGCTGGTTCGTAGACTTGCTGCAAGAGATGTGAGGAATACAGTCTTCCGGGTTAAGTGATTAATGTGGCAGGTTTGAATAGGTTCGTAGGGTTCCTTGGTTAGAGATTCTAAGACCAGAGGGAGATCCCATCTCGGGAATTTCTGATACACGGAGGGACGTTCGTTTTCGTAGGATCTGAGAAGGGAAGTGATCCGGTAATCTTCAAGAAGGTGTCGATTTCCTGTGGCTTTGAAAACAGTGTTTAGTGCGGATCTGTAGACCAGAATGGTGGATCCTTTGAGGTTGTCTTTGAAGAAGTCATCGAAAAATGCTAAGAGTTGTTGAATAGGGGGATTGATTGGATTAACTTTCTTTCGCTTACACCAATGAAACCATTGTTCCCAGTGTCCGTTATATAGTTTGTTGGTTGAATTTCATAGAGCCTTGCTGGCGATTCTGGTGGCCTGTTCTTCAAAAATTCCAGCCTCTTTGATGAGTTTGATGATAGTAGCTACCCGTGCAGATGTAAGGTCTTGGAGTTCGGGTGGAATTTGGTTCCTTTCTGTTGTGAGAGGAGGTCTGGGCAGTGTGGAAGTTTCCTTGGGAGATCTATGAGGAGGTTCAGAAGTTGAGGGAACCACGGGGCTGCAGGCCAGTTCGGTGCGATTAGTAGGAAGATCCCAGGAGTCTGTTAGATCTTCGTGAGAATGGTTGGGAGAAGTTTGAAGGGTGGGAAGAGGTAGGCATAAAGGTTCTTCCACGGGAAAGTTAGAGCATCGACGGCGCAGGCTTCGCTGTCCGGGATCGGGCTGATAAATTGGGAAAGTTTGGCATTGTGCCTCGTGGCGAATAGGTCGATCATGGGTTTCCCCCAGATGTTGAAGAGATATTCGCAAATTGATGTCTTTAGGGTCCATTCCCCTGAAGGTGGCTTGTTGCGAGATAGGGCATCCGCAATAACATTCCGGTTTCCTGGAATATGGAGAGATTGAATGGATGTGTTGAGTTCTTGGCAAAGTTGGAAGATGGCTGAGGTGATTTGGTGTAGGGTTCGAGAACGAGTTCCACCTTCCTTGCAAATGTAGGCAACAGCGGTGGTGTTGTCTGCCTGGACTTGGACTATTTTGTCTGCTACAAGGTGCCGAAAGTGGTCGAGGGCGTTGTAGATGGCTTTCATTTCGAGAATGTTGATGTGATCCGAAGTGTTTGGGGGCCAGATGCCGGCAATCTCGTGATCCTGGAGGTGGGTACCCCATCCTGTTAAGGAGGCATCCGTGAGAAGCAGGAGGTCTGGGGTGGGTTCGTGGAGGGGTACGGTTTTGGCGAGGTTGGCTTCGTTCATCCATCAATGTAGGCATTCCCATGGGAACTCTCCGTTTGTTGGTAAGGTTGTCTTGGATGTCGGGTGACAGGTGTCCCAGTGGTCGATTCGGTAATGGTGGAAGGGGCGAGTCATCCACCTGCCGTACGGGAGGAGGTTTGCCATGGAATCGAGTTTCCCGATGAAGGAGTTCAGAGTTCTGAGAGAGTGGGAGGTTGACTTCTGTAGTTCCAGTCCGTGTGAGAGTAGGTCTGTTTTCCGTTCTGATGAGGGGGTGACAGTGCTTTCGATTAAGTTGAAATCTACTCCTAGGAAGGTGAATTGCTGGGAAGGTGTTAGTCTTGACTTCTTCCAGTTGATCCCCAATCCAAGGCTGTGGACGAATCGGATTGTGAACATCCTGTTTCGAATGAGTTGTTGGGGATTTGGGTTGTTGAGGAGCCAGTCGTCCAGGAAGGCATTGGCAGTGATTTGGTGGCGATGGAGGTGGCCGAGAACGGGTTTCAGGATGGATGTGAAGATTCGGGGAGCGGCATTTAGTCCAAATGGTAGACTTTGAAATGCGTAAACTGTTTCTTGATAGAGAAAGCGAAAGTAGTGAAGAGATGCCGGATGAAGTGGGACATGAAGGTAGGCATCCTCCAGGTCTATTGAGATGATCCAATCCATGCTCCTTAGGGAGAGTCGGATGGTTTCGAGAGTTTCCATTTTGAAGTGGTTGTTGTGCATGAATTGATTCATTGGCTTTAGGTTGAAGATCATTTTGTTTCCGCCTGACTTCTTTGGTCTGAGGAAGATGGAGCTGTAAAAGCCAGGTTTGGAGAGATCTGGGTAGATGCGAATGGCTTTCTTTGCGAGAAGTGTATCGATTTCTGAAGTGAGGGTGTCTGAAGGTTTTGTTGCGAATTCCCAAGGAGGAGAAGTTCGAAGGCGGGGATTGTTTGTGAATGAAGGACGAAAGCCATGAGAGATTATGGATAGGACTGTGGTGTCGGATGTGATGCGTTCCCAGGCTTGTCTGAAAAACCGGAGTCGACCGCCTACAGGTCTGTGGTGGGTGTAGTCATTGGCGTCGATGGGATTTGCTTCTGGAAGAAGATGCGGAGTATCTGCTGCGATTGTCAGGTGTGGAGCTGCGTTGTATCCTTTTGTTGGTTTGGTTGTTTCTGCAAAAGGATTGGTTGCTGTCACGAAAGGAGTGAGAGTTGTTGTCGTGGGAAGATTTGGACTGAGTTTTGACTAACTGTTTTGGAGTAGGGGCAGCCGTGTTTAGGTTGTGTTGAGCTTTCCGAAAGGGGTGGCTAGAAGCTGGTTTAGGTTTAGGTTTTCGTGAAATGTCCAGATGAGGTGCCAGAGTTAGGACTAATCCTCTGAAGAGTGTTTCGGTTTTGTGAAGAGGAAGGTTGCGAAGGGCATGCTTGGTTGAGGTGTTTAAGTTGGTTGCGGTGCCAAGAGCGATGTCCCGTAGAAGTAAGGTAGAGTTGAACAGAGCCCTGGTGAACCAGTTGAAACTGTGAAAGGTGGCGAAGGACATTTTCTTGAACAGTTCAGAGATCAGCAGATGAAGGTGTTTGATGTCACGTTTGCTGGATTCAACTGCGAGTCTCTCGCATAGAGCGTTAATGGCAGTGGCAAGGACGTCAGCTTGAGAGGCGGCACAAAGGCAAGGCGAAGGATTCTGTCGTTTTCTTTAAGAACAGCAGTAGGAACTTCGGCACGTTTTGGGATGAACATGGCGGTTCCGAAATCCATTTTTGCTTCGGTTGCAAGGAATTCTGATTGATGATAGGTTTCAAACTGTCTTGGGTTTGCAGCGCCATCGCCGGAGGATTGGAAAAACCATGATTCACGGCCAGGGCGAAGAAGTGGCGGTTCTTTGTCTAATTGCAAGGGTTCTCCTTTGCCTAGTAAGGATCCGCCGGTCCTGAGTAAGGTGGTGAGAAGTGTGGTGGATTGGCCGATTCGGGCACGTTGCTTGTTGTTTCTTTCCCTTAGTCCAAAGCCAAAACCTGTTGTTAGTCCTCGGTTTACCCTAGAAGTAGGGGTCGGGTCGGGCTTGTAGAGGTAGTTGTCTGAGATGATGGCTTCCACAGCTTTGAGAAGGTCAAAAATCGGGATGGCTGAGGAATCAGTGTCGCCTTGTCAAGGAGTCGTCATATGGGTCGAGTGGTTGATGCTCGAAATTTACTTGTGGTTGATTGCGTTGGTGTGTGGCGAGTACAGCCGCTGAATCAAGACCGTCATCAGGAAGCAGGACAGCATTGAGCAGGGTCTGAAGGTCGAGCGAAGAGGAAGTGCGTCTTTTCTTACTTGATAAGGGTGAAGTAGGGGCGGTTGATTTCCGCTTGTGAGAGTCATTGTCAGAGGATGTAATCCAGTCACGTACATAAGAAGCTTTATGCGTGGAGGGGGCAGGGTTGGATCTAGTCTTGTATGAAAATTCCTTTTTGGCACACTGTAAAGTCGATGGATTTCATCTGGGGAAAGTACATCTTGGCGATGACTAGGTTGACGTGAGGCAGCACATGAGAGGTCCAAGGGTCTGTGATCATGTAGTGAAGGTTCAGGGGAAGAAGACAATGATGATTGTAGACGTTGGCCACATGGAACGGGTGAAGCTGTAGAGATGAGTGGAGCAGCAGACGTTGATGGTTGTGTGGGCGATGGTACGACAACGATGCTGGGGTCTACAGGGACAGGGCTAGCCGGAGGCGATGAAATAGGTCGAACAGGAGGGGTCCATTACGTTCGGTGAAGGTTGCACATTCGGCGAAGGCTTGCTGCGTTCAGTAAGGGTTGTGCGATCGGCGAAGGCTTGTTGAGTTCAGTGAAGGTTGTGCGATCGGCGAAGGCTTGTTGCGTTCGGCGAAGGTTGTGCATACGTTCGGCGAAGGCTTGATGCGTTCGGCGACGGTTGTGTGTTTGGCGAAGGTGTGCTGCGTTCGGCGAAGGCTTGTTAATGTTCCACGAAGGCTTGCTTGCATTCGGCGAAGGTTGAGCTGACGGCGAAGGCTTGTTCGTTCGGTGAATGAGCGTTCGGCGAAGGCCTGCCTGATGGTGAAGGTCCTCTTCCCTTGAACTTGCGGTGAAGGTTGTGGGGAAGGTCTTCTTTGCTTGGTTGTGTTCGGCGAACTTGTGGCTTGGAGACTTTCGGCAAACGTCGGGCACTTTCGGTGGGCTGGTGCAGCTGGAGAGGCGATCCGTCTTCGACGAGAGCTTGAGGAAAGTGATGGCCGACCGACGCGCCGGTCACGTTTTATAGGAGGGCTGCGCATTGACGCATGCGCAGTGGGGTTGCGCACTGGTCGTATCTGGAGAGCGAAAAAACCTCAAGCAACTAAAGAGCACTCAGGAACTGAATGTAATTAAATTTACAGGTAGTACAAATTTTCTACCGATGACTAGAAACTAAGAAAAATGGAATACTTGATGATATAAATAACATATTTGCAAAGCATTATATTTTTTTAGGCTGACCACATACCATACTCTTCAAGCTTTGAGCTTTGCATGACCAGAAACGTGGTTATTAAATAAAATAAAGTAAAATGTCTGGTTGCCTGGTGCTTCAATCTCTAACCTCACCCCTAAACCAAACATTTTTTTTTTGCATTTTTTCTTGCAGACAGATACCAACTTAGAATGTAAAATGTCTGGAAGTTGTTTTATAACGTTTGAGTGATAATGTTTGAGTGATAACGTTAATAAACTAGAAAAAAACTAGATCGACGTAAGCCAACCACGAGACCATGTGAACAGATTCCATCTGCATAAAAACATGGTCTCACCTGAAATGGTCCTTTCAAAGTCGTTCCTGCACAAAACTAACAACTTGTCTGGTGAAATTTTAGATACGGTAACTGACAAGGGCAAAACGAATACGGTTTCAGTTACGGTAATTTGCCCAACGTAGAATAACAACTACAACAAATGAACATAATAAAATAGTGTAGCATACACCCGAAAAGTAGCAAGAATCGCACAAATATTACAGCAGCAAGTCAATGTGAGCCTCGTAATTCAGTATATCGCTTTCTTCCAGTTAAGTAACTGATGGTCACATGAGAAACTCTTACCAATGAGCTTTGCTCAATATAATGGCTACCAAGGCGTCGATGGTTGTCCTTTCATACCCCTCTATTTTGCATCTCATCCGAGTTTATCTTCAGGAGATTAAAACATAATGATAATCTGGTGAAAAGTGAAGATGGAGCTACTGCTAAACCCGTGGACCAGAAGTGGCTTGTGGCGGAAGTACCGGAAATGGCAAAGGCAGATGTAGATTAGTATTTTATTTATGAACCCTGTTGGAGGTTACAGCCTCCAAAAGAGGCATACAATAACATTTTCAATCTACTTCCACATTTGCCTCTTCCGTTACAACCTTCAACATGGAGCATACAATAAAATTATCAATCTATTTCCAACACTACAATAATGAAGTAAATATATGGTTCCTACATTGCTTGAAGGCATGTCTTTGGCCAATCGGGAAACCATGGATCGCAAGTAAAGTGGTAGCTCACGAATAGGCTGGTTACTCGATGTGAAGAAGTGCGGGCTTCTTCTGGATAACAGACGAAGTGCCCTCCATCCATGGTTACTGTCATATTGCCTGAAATATGCAAAAGTCTTGTGTATGTTCACACTTTCTTGTAATAAGAATGGAGCTGCAGACATGCAAATGGTGAGTAAAACCTGTTGATCTTTGGCTTATACCGTATAGTAAGCTGAAGACAGTACTAAAATTTCTTTTTACTTACCGTTTTCTTAATGCTATTTTATCCCTAAAATAGGCCTAGGCCTGTGTCCTAAAACCCCATAAATGCGATTGAGCATTTCCTGTTTTGAATTTGAGTGTTACTCGTACGAATCTTAATTTACAACATTCAAAGGTTCAACATTCAATGGTTAGTTTATTTGCAAAACCCCATAAAAATTTTTCTCCCACTAGTTGCACTCTTTTCTGCATGGTGGTGTCTTGTGCCGTCAGGCGTGCACACCAAATAACTCGCCACTCTTTATTTTACACCTTGCGATTCAACAAGAGGAGATCCAGGTGTGTTTTTAAAGGATAAGTAAAAACTAGTTTTAGAATTACGTACATAAATTATCCAATTTATGTAATTCAATAATTACAATTATCCTAAAATACTTACGTTTTTCTTAATGCTACCTCTGTACAACCCGGAAGTGAGGAAGTGGGCAAGTTGAAGCCAAGCGCATTGGTCCAATTCGGAGATCAAGCTTTCAGATCTCCACCTAACTTAAGTTACACCTTCAAATTTCTTTTCAGCTCACCATGAGGGACTCACACTAACCTTGGTTGCTTCCTTTTAATCTTGCAGTCAGACCGTGCTCACTGTCCCGGTACCTTGCCGCACAGCCTGTGTCACTGTCCCGGAACCGGCTCCCTACTACCACATGACATTCTCTGCTGGTACTCCTCAATATAGGTTGAGATTCTCTCACGCAGTACGCGGCAGACGAACATCGTCCTGTGCGTCCATGGGGACTCGAGTGGCAAATGCCCAGGAAGAGCTCTTAACTCGTGAGCACGCATTGATGAGGAGGATTTAGTAACCTCCCGAGAATTCTCGTATGCTCATCTGATGACGCAGCAAATCCATTGGCTGATCGTAGCAGGAGGTACTGCCTCCTCTGACGGCATGTCTGAGTCTTGTGTCTTGAAACCAGCGGGGTCCGTGGGATATTTCTCGTAATGAGCTTTTGTCAGTTTACTACGTTGTCTCTCATATTAGCTCTGTCCTTAGTACAACTCGACATTGTCTCCAAATGTTTTGTTGCTATAAGAGAAAATCTTAACGAGCGGATCGGGCTCCAGAAGGGGTGATAACACGTTAGCAATCATTGGGGTATCCACAGGCACAAAGTCTTTGCCTGGGATTCAGGGGGGTGTAGGAAAAACACAGTTGACCGATGACTGGAGTGGTGCAATATTTTCAATCTCCTGCCAGTGTGACATCTTGGTCTGATGGGCAGCCATTGCCAGTGCCAGCAGGAACACTGAGTTAGAAGATGAAGTGGTGCTTAGAGCAGACATTCATAAGGGACCTCCGAAAGGCTCTTGAGACCAAGGGCTAGGTTCCGAGCCCAGAATAATTTTTTGGTGCGAGGTATTTGGACTCCAAAGGTCTAGCCCAATTTTACTATGGTGATACTAGGCATCAAGTCACCCTTGCCCATAACGGAGAGTACAGAATTAAGGACTGATCTGTAGCCCGGAATTGCCATAGTTAGTTAGTTACGAGTCTATTCGGAAAGAGCTGTTCACAAACTTTGCGACTTGTTGAACACTGGGGTTGCAGGGATCTGTTCGATGAAAGGAACATTGCTCTACCCACTTTTTCCATTTGCTCTGGTACACTTTAAGGATTGACTGACGATAGCAGTGAATCATCCGTTACGCCACGGGAGGGAAGGATCCTGCTCTAGGAATGCTGTTCTTTAAAGTTTCCAAGGGTGTAGAATCACAGATTCTGATGAAGAGTTGAAAATAAGAACTGAATTATTGCTACAATGAGAGTTTATCTTCAACTCGGTAAAAAACGGATTACAGGAATAGTTTCAACATTCAATCTCAAAATGTTCGGTAACACAATCTTTCCTCAAATGTCCGGTAGTCTGTAAATTCCACTCTCTTCATCAGGCGTTTTCGAAACACTTAAGTTGTCCTGGTTTACATCTTGGTTCTCTTTGTTGTTTTTTGAAAACGGCGGTTGACGCTGCCGTAGCCTACTCGATCCATCAGGCCTACATCACTGTCCGTAAAGCGTCTCGTGGAGGACCTGTCTCACCAAGTTTTTGATTTTTGGTGTTGACGGCTCATGAACATTCATCAGCGATTTTCTTTCCGCCACATGCGCTTGTATAGTAATTGACAGTCCCCCGAGATGTAAATCTCTAGAAGAATTTGACACGAGTAGTGTCGTATATTTCTCCCAATCATTGTTGCGACCAGTATTGATGTGGTGTAGTGCAACTCCATTTTCGTCTTTCTTGCTCTTGATGTCTACCATATGTTGCCATACTCTGATTTGTATGCCCTTTCTCGTACATAAACGTAGTTGCACTAACCATGTCGTACCTTATACACGCTCTGTGTTCTTTATTTTCGTAATCTTTTCCTCCTCTTCCCTCCGGATGTCGTTTCTGGTATTAACTTCAATGGGGAGTTTTTCCTTCTTTTCTTTCATGAAGCGATTTTTTAGGTTTCCGTCCCTTCAGAAGATGTCCATTCCCTGGCCCCTAAACACTAGCTGCAGCTTTTCACCAGGTCCCCTGAGGTAAATCATACTCATTTTTTTTCTTGTATTAGTGGTCTCTTCTCTTTCCACCTCCTTCTACTTTCTTGTCTTTTTCTTCTATCTTCTCTCAAGGCTTCTCTCTTCGTCTTATTCAGAGCACGGGTAAATCCCCCAACTTTAAGTACTTTCCTCTTGCTTTCTGTAAGTGTGGTAGTGCCTGCTCTTCCGTCGGAATAGTCAATCAACCTACGAAACTCGTTTTTATTTGTCATTGGTACTGTAATTGGCTTATTGGATGGTCCGACGAGAATGCCATTCTTCTTCCTGTGGTAGGTTTTGCATACGGTTGGTAGCTAATAGCTCCCTCACAGTCTCTTTCCAACTCCACGTCTAGAAAAGGAATCTTTCTAGTCAATTCCACCTCTTGCGTAAATCCAATGTCATCACGCCACGTATTTAGCACATTAAGACTTCTTCATTTTATTCCTCTTGACTGTCGCAATCACGTCGTCCACAAAACGTTTCCACGGCCTAAAGCAGGGAATGGCGGCACAGAAATCAGTCTTGACATTTGTGGCTACACTGGTGTGTGTTACCAGGTGTTAAATCTTCCAAATTAGGCCCAGCTGGGCACAGTCATCTTCATAAGAATGGCCTATCGCTTGGGAGCACAACGCGTCGTGTACTACATGGAGACCTCATAAAAAATAAGAGTTCCGGTATATTCGATGTGCACGTCTGACAGCACAACATGCCACCGTGCAGAAAAGAGCGCAACTAGCAGGTGAAAGATTTCCTTACTGGGATGTAGGACGCAAGCCTATTTTAGGGATATAACCTTCATTAAGAGAAAGGTTAAGTATTTTGGTATAACTGTAAAAACTTTACTCACTTTGCTTCGATTTTGGCCAGTGCAACTGGATCTGTGCTTTCTACTGCTTCTTCGAAAAAGCCTTCCAGCGACGGAAGAAAATCTCTTAATTTCAACAAATCAAAAAAAAATTAATTCATACTCATTTAAGAAACAGTCCAAATAATTCAAGTTAATAGAATTAAATATTTGAAGTTAAATAGAGTTACATGCAATCCCACCTTTTTGCTGAGCGGCATGCCTCCATGTTGTCTGGGCAGAGATTCCATAACCTTGTCAGTTCAGCACTGAGAAAGAAAAAGTAAAGTAAGTTTCTAAAATACACTTTTTATGTTTTATGCTCATTCGGCAGTACGTTTAGTATTGTGCAGCACATTGCCACACAGGTTAAGTCAGAAAAAGTGTAAGAACGTCATGAATTTTCGAAAAAAACAGTCATTTGTCACGAACGCACAATTTAAAAACGAGTTGCGGAGAGTTCATTTCTGCCAACGGTGTTGTAGCGGATGGCTGCACCTTATTTTAGATTTTTAGTGTCAAGACTACATCTGTTGGTTGTAGTCCATTGTGCGTGCCCTAATGGATGAGCCTAACGGGCTGCTCAAAGTTACGTGCCTATGTTAGCTCCAATAAGAATGGCCTTGGCGTACTATGCTGACTTCACGTAATAAGGCGTTAAGCACTCGGGCCACGTGCCACGAACGAACTAATCGGAGCTCGCGATATGAGTTACGACTGCTTGAACCAAACATTGTTTTCGTCAAACAAAAACAATTTCACATGAATTTTGATGATACCACCCAACAAAAAAATCACTTGACGTAGTGAAAGGTAATACTGAATTGAATAAATCGAAAATGCACTTTCTAAAATGTCTATTGGCATTTAACCAACGACGTACGAACCAGACTTCGCTACTTGGCACTCCTCTACATGTGTGTAACTTGACTTAACTGCTGCTTTAGGTTAGGTTAGCTGAATGAAGTTGATTGCTGTAGGATGCTTTACGAGTTGAATGAAATCCTATTTATCGTGTCAGTTCGATTTTTAGCGCATTAATTTGGGTTGCATGGGAAGACACGTAGCGAGGTCTGGTTTTCAGTGGTGCTGTATATAACTAAGGCCAACCGTTTTCGATGACATTAAGTTGCGACACCATTTGGCAAAGTGAGAGCTCGTAATAATGTGGAAGAGAGAGTGAGTGTGTATGAGCATGACCATTGAAGCACCCCACCTTTAGAGACCAAACTGGAATGTACAAGTGGGAATTACCTATTTGCGTAGTGAAAGTGAAAACATTCAAAAATACTCCAAAAGCAAGGCTTCGACTCATTTTTTTTAGAATGGGAAGAACTTAAAATCACTACTCGACAAGTCAAATTGACGTGATGTTGAGAAAAATGTTAGATCACTCGGGAAGAGAGAGATGGAGAATAAACTTAAAATGGGCCCCAATACACCAGAAGGAGTGAATTGTGTCCCATGCAGTGGATGTGATGCTGTGTATATGTATATCGTGAAACACGAAAGGACGTTGTTGAGTGTGTCAAGCAGCACATGGCTGATACTTAGAACAAAGTAACTACCAACAGCATCGCATCTCACTACATGGACACTTCCAATAAGAGTGCATGGGACAGGCCCTCTACTCTTCTAGTATGTGCCTTAAACAGTATGCAACTTACTTCCCAATTAGAATCTTTGAATTATGGACACTTTCTAGCATAGCTTCTGCAAGCCGCTTACTGGTTCTGAAATGAAAAATAAAAAAGTAGTTTAATTGCATTCCAGAGATTTCTGTTTAATTTTTTGGTATTTTTTAGTGTAACTTGAAAGTGATATAAACAAAGAAGCAAGGAAATAACACTTTATCATAACTCACGGACACACAAAAGTTCACTTAAATTTTTGCTAAATTCTAAACCGGCCACAATTCTTAAAAGTCTTCTTAAAATGCAACAGTAATGCATAAGCAACAATCACATATCTGGTGTAAAACTAGAATTCAAGCGTTGTGCGCTCGTTGTCATTCACCACAAGAAATTCTTGAAGACTTCTGAAGATGGTGAACAGCACTCTAAACTTTGTTTAGAATTTACTGAAAATTTAAGTGGACTTTTGTGTGTTAAAACTAATTTATAACCTTTCAACAACACAACGTGATTTACGACTGGAAAGTGAGTGTGTTATTGCAATTTCTGGAAGTTGTCAAGTTGGCATAGTTTTCTGATCTTCCTGGAGACAGTAATCCAAGTCAGAAGATTCGCCAGGAAGAACAAAAAACGATGCCAACTACAACTAGACAACTTCCAGAAAAATTGCGGCAACACACGCAATTCCAGGTCGTGATATGATGGAGGTGATGGTTGAAAATTGGTTTTAACTTTAAATTACAATAGATATTGGAAGGAGGTTGATATAACCAAGCTAAATTTGTGAATAAATGAGAAGACATTGTAATAATGCGAGATTGAATTCACATCACATATGCGAATGATTGGATTATCACCAACTTATTTGTGATAGCAACTCCGTCGCTGAACAGAAGTTAGTTGACAAAATAGTTATACTTGTTTTTAATGCCTACCCCTAAATTTTAAGAGAAATTAATAGGACTGTTCCTATACCACTTTTTTTATATTCTATACCGATACCGATGCTGGCATGCAAAATATCGGCAAAACCGATCCGATACCGATACTTACAAACTACAAAAGATAAAACCAATGTGTATAGCTTAACTTAGGTCTACAAATCAATCTTTCTGAGTTTGCACACATGTAGTAGGCCCTAGTTGTGTTAGATGTTGCATAAATAAAATTTTAAAAATAATTCAGTTGGGAGTAAAAGGCAAAGCTATTGCTGAAGGTGAAAAAATTGACTAAAGTTGCACAACCACAGGAAACAAAATTAATTTAGTATCGGTTGCAAGTATTGGCTGAAAATGGATCGTGCCGATCCGATACCGATACGATACTAGTACCAGTATCGGAACAGCCCTACAAATTAATTTTAAAAGCCTATGGGTGTTCATGATTTACGGTAGTTTTGGTGATTTTTGATGAGAGCCGAATATTTTGGATTTCGTTATACACCTACTTTGCGAATTTGTGATTTCGAATATCAGCATTATAAAACAAAAAAGAAAAATTGAGACTTTCAGATGCTCTGGAATTCAACTAAATTATATGAAGCTTGGATCGATACCAATAGAGTGAGGCAAGTGAACGATATGGCTAGTTATAAGTAAAATTCTGCCTGCCATTCATTACAAACTTAGCAAATTGCAACATAGTTTAAAAATATTAAAAAATTACACCTGTTTATTGAAACCATAGACATACAAAACTAAAGTTCATCAATGAACTATTATAAAAGTTCAGTCCTCCCCCAACCCCAACAAAAAAAAATAAGAAAAAAACCCGGACAGAAATCAAACAACTAACTGAAGGACTTACAAGCTACGTAAAAAATAAGGGTCTACCTTTGAGGTGGGACAAACCGCCGATCAACGTCGTCAGGTTTACTTGAATGGAATTCTGGGCAGCCTTCATTTTTCCATAGATTCCAATATTCTTCACGCTTCAGGATGTGCTAACAGACGCAAAGTGTGACACAATTAGAATTGCCCTTAATGAGTGATATTTCAAACCAAGTTGAAACTATTGCTAGTATAGGCTTACCCTAATGGTGTCAGCAAACTGAGCGCCATCAGGTGGCGTTTCTGCAAGCAGCTGTAAAATACGGAAAATAAGAATTAATTACGGTACAAAATTTTGTTGATGCTCAAATTCAAAGTCAAAAATACTCGTCAGTATTTTGCGAATTTTCGATAGGCATTTTGTAGGGGTGTGCGAGTAGGATATTTTGAATTCGAGTCGAGTCAAGCCGAGTTTGCAACAGAAGAATCGAGTATCGAGCCGACTTCGAGTATTTGGTCAACACACTTATTTTGCAAGTGTCTTTTTTATTTGTTAGTGTAATAACAACTAAGATGCTGCTTAATGGACTGTGCGAGTCAAGTCTACAACTAGTTTTCCAGTTTTTAGGATATATCTTTAAAATGGTTTGAGCTAGAAGCTCTTAATGTGCACCACCAGAAAGCTGTCAGCGAGACGATGAATTTGGTATATTAGAACGTCAATATCAGTCAAAAATAAGCGAAGTTATCGCATTTTCACCGGATTCGAGTTTGGTTGGGTTATA
>JAHWFP010077798.1:7691-46467 GCA_023313725.1 Lithobius niger
CCAAGCATTCTAAGACACAATTGAAAGTATTTTAGGACAAAGAGCGTAGAATTGTACTGAAAATAAGCCTATTGCATGCTTTCTGCATCTCCGCCATCCTTTGTGCTAGAAATTATTATAATTTGGCTTTCTGCTATGCTGTCACAACTCTCGCCACTATTCTGTGTTACCTGATCAAAAATGACCTAAGTGCTAAACACTGAACACTTCCAGTATAATCAACTGCACTCTTTGTAATACGAACTTGACAGTCTTGCTCACCTGACCTTTGCGGGATTCCTTGAGAAACCTCTGAAAGCACCATTAGGCTAGCTGATAATTAAGTCCAATTAACAGAGTAGTGCAGGGTTGAAGAAGTATTTAGTGACTTAGACAATTCTTGTGCTCTGGTGATTTTCCACAGTTAGGCCTAACTTATTGCAAGCATTTCATATCCTTTAGCTTCAATAATGGCATAAACAAACAGTTCATATCTTACCAGTTTATTCTGATAAAGCAACTTAATGCATCCTCCAAAATTCTTGAAGGCAAATATCAAACTAATAATTTCTGCTATACATGACATCTCTAACTCTACGAGTTGCATGGCTCACCCACATCAACCATGAAGGCCAACCACCCATATATAACGCCCCCTTATCACCACCCAGAAACCCCAAGGCCAACATCAAAGGCCCACTAAGAGTAAATGGTGCATTCTACAATATACATCAAAGTCATACCCACGGGTATGAAATTCCAGTACAAGGGTGCAACGAAACTTTGTCTTTTCTAACGTTTCTAACATTCCCACTCCTTTTCGTTCCATCCTTGTCATGTCACCTGCTGAAAAAAGATCACGAATGAAACACTCCTTGAGTAATAAATAGTCCGCACACATTAATGCAAGTCCTTCTTTGTAACACGTCACATCTTGTCACTAAGGCTCGGCATAATCTTTCAAAGAGGACTCTTGTCATTGGCTTTGTGAAAATGTCGGCCAGGTTTTCTTGACTCCTAACATACTTGATCTGGCAGACTTCTTCAAGAGCCACTTCTCGTACAAACTTGTACCTCATGTCAATATGTTTTGACTGCATATGTTCTTTGTAGTCTCATGCATAGGGTATGGCTGCTTCATTGTCACAGTATACAGTAATTGGTGGTTTGACATCTAACCACGGCAGTTCATTGCATATGGTAACAAGCCATTTGACTTCTATGACTGTACTTGCGAGGCCAACAAATTCTGACTCCATAGTGGACAGCGCAATACACCTTTGTTTATGCGCACACCACGTTACTGGTATGCCAGCCAAAGTCCCACGTATCCGGACCACGATTTCCGGTCATCAATATTGCTTGCCCATGAGTTGTCAGTATAGAAGTCTAAAACAGGTGTTCCAGTTGTGGGTTGACATTTTACGCCTAAAGACTTTGTAGTACTGGCATACAAAAGCCCACGCGGTAGCATCCTCCAGTGATTCAGCCTAGGGCAAGAGTTAAATTGGGATAATGCTATTACCGCAAATAAGATGTCTGGACGTGTCCGCAGGGCAACAAACATCAAGGCTCCGATAAGGGCACGGTACTTAGTTGAGTCCACCACCCCTATCTCCTGCTTGTTTCCTCTGATCAGGGCGACCCCTGCGTCCAGTGGTGTGGAGACACATCGTGTGTTCTCAAGTTTGTAATACTTTGTCAGTCCCTCTATGTATGAGCTTTGATGGATTTTCCATATCCCGTCTTGCTTCTGAAATTCCACACCCAGAAAGCGTTGTATCTCTCTGAGATCCTTGACGTCGTATTTTCCTGAGATTCTGGCAATTACTTCCTGTAGGGTTTTCTTGTCTTTGGCAAATATAGCCAAGTCATCCACATAAACGAGGACTACTGCTCTTCCTTGATAGGTGTATATGCAGTTTGTCGATAGGAGCTTACTAAATCCCAATTCCTGGAATGTAGCATCCAGCTCATGGAACCATTGTCGTCCGGCTTGATGAAGCCCATACAAAGCCTCATGGAGTTGCTAGGAGGTTTGTTGTGCCTCCCCATATCCAGGTGCCGGTCTCAAGTAAGTCTCATCATCCAAAGTGCCATATAAATAAGCCCACTTTACATCCAAGTGTGCGCTGGTCCAACCAAAACCACCAGTAAAATAAAGAAGAGTCGTACGAGTGTAAACGCAATCACTGGTGAATACGTCTCAAAGAAATCTTGACCTTCCCTTTGCGTATTCCCTTGGGTCACTAGACGAGCACGATATCGAAACGTTTTGTTACGTGCATCTTGTTTTATGGCGTAAACCCATTGGGACCCGATGATTTTCTTATCTTTGGGTCGTACCATCTTTGTGAATACTTTCCTGTCGTTGAGAGTCTCCATTTCTTCATCCATGGCACGTTTCCACTGTCGTGCCTGGGACGACTGCATTGCTTCTTCATACGTGTTAGGTACGTTCACCTCGGCACAGAATGCTTCTGGGTGGAACCATGATGCTGACTGGCCTCCTTCAGCTGTCTCTTCACAGGTGTCCCCATATGAACCAAGCGCCTTTGTGTCTTCTGTGCATTTATGAGATTCTTTCTGAGGCATTGCATAGACCGGACTTTCCACTCACGATGCTTCTCCATCCACATCTTTGTTCCTGTTCGGCGGTGTACCTGGAGTGTCAACATTATTGCCTTTCGCTGTAGCAGTATTCTTTGTGCTAAAGTCAAAACCTGGCAGGTCGTACGGGATCTGTTTGTCTATGCAATACCTGCCTACCTCAGCTAAGGAGCATTGCCTAGGTCCAACTTGATACCTGTAGTAAATGCATGCTTTGCCTATGTCTCTCCCCGACTGACGGATCGCAACCTCTCGTTCCCATCCGGGTAAAGGTTTTGCCACTATGGCCATTTCTCTTGCTTGCTCAGAACCCCTTGGTGGAATTGTTTGTTGTACTGTCGAATCACGTCGTTGTGGGGTAGTTGCTAGAGGTTCTCTGGCTTCTCTTTGGTTGGTTGTTGGGGCTTCTCTAACCATTCTCTCTTGGGGATCTTCTTGATGTAAGGCTCTTTTTCTTCTAGGCTTCTGTGGTGGCAGATCCACAATGTCATCCAATATAAAATGCGTAGGATCATTTGTTTCTAGGTACCTTGCATTCCTCAGTGTGTCGGTCCCCAGTAGTTTTTCGTCAAATATGATGCTCTGTGTTTCAATGACGATTTTTCCCTCATCGGGTGTCCAAATCCGGTAGCCTCTGGTCGACTGGGCATACCCCATCATGATACCAAACCTTGAACGGGGCTGTAGTTTTGTTCGTGGCATTCTTTCGTCATACACGAAGCATAGTGATCCTATACGCTTTAGATGAGCAATGCTCGGTGGTCTCCTAAAATACAATGTTTCAGGTATTTCGTCATGTATGCCTGAATGTGGGATGCGATTCTTCAGATACGCTGCCGTGTGCAACATCTCGGCCACCATTCACTAGGTAATTTACTTGCCGTCAGTAATGTCCGGACTGTGTCCAATAGTGTGCGATTAAGTCGCTCGGCCACGCCGTTCATTTGAGGGCTGTAGATGTTTGTCCTTTCTGCCTGGATTCCTTGTCTTGCTAACTCTTCTTTAAAATATCCGGCACAGAACTCCATCCCATTATCAGTTCTAAGACGTTTTAACTTTTATCCAATTTGGCGCTCGGCTTTGGCAAGGAATATTTTGAATTTGGCGAAGGCTTCATCTTTGGTTCGCATTGTGTATAATCCAACACTTTCTTGAAACGTCGTCAATGAAGGTGATGAAGTAACGTGACCCTCCACAGGATACCACAGGTGATGGTCCCCATACGAGGTTCAGAGGTGCCTGAGCACTCCTTTCATCTATCGCGACATGGCGGGCACGTGTGAACTTTCCCAGTTTACATCCGTCACATATGGGCATATCCCCAGATAGTTTTTCTATTCCTCGTACTTTTCAGTCATCAGCATTTTTCTCATGGCTTGGACATTCATGTGTCCTAGACACATGTGCCATAAATTTGTGTCCGTTATGCCTGTCTTGCGTGGAGCCTTCTTATTCGTCGGGGTTGATTTATCTTGATTGGTTGCTTTTCGTGTGGTTGCTGAAGCATTCTCAGGCAAAACCATCGTTGTGTGACTTGTCCTTCTGTCGCTGACATGAGCTTCCCCTGACTGAGTGTGCCTAGAACTCAGCACAACGAAGAAATCGTCTTCTAAGGCTGCCTGGATGACTTTTTCTCCATCCGGGTTCCGGACAATCAGACCTATTTTGTCCGTCTCTATAACTGCACCGCTTTGGAAAATCTTGTTTCCTGAAATCAGGTTTCTCCGCATGTTTGGGGCATACATCACTTCTCTTAGAACAATGTCGACAGCCTGTGAGTCTACCATCACCTTGAAGCATACATCACCCATGCCGCAGATGCGTGATGTTCCTTCAGCCAACGATGCGGGTCGGATGTCCAGGTCTTCATACTTGCTGAACCATTCGCGGTTGGTGCAAAAGTGATGTGTGGCTGCAGTGTCCAATGTCAACAGCATTTTGTTGGCAGAGCCTGCCATGTTTGCTTCTGCAAGAAATGCTCCTAGTCTGCCTCGGGCTGAGCAGTTGCCGTCACGTCCCTGACATTGCGTCGGGCTAGAGCAGTCTCGGGCAAAGTGCCCACTTCCCCCACACGAGTAGCATTTGTCACTGTACTTCCTTCCACCTCTTCCACGGAAAGGACTAGTGGACTGGTGACGTCCATCTCTTCGTCCACGTCCGCTGTTCCTTTGACCTCTTCTTGATCTTTGATAGTCCAGAGATAGTGCTACATAGTGCGTCTGGTCTCTTGAGGCCTCATTCACTGTGGAATGGCATCGCTCAAACTCGCTGAGTAGGCTTTCTCGTATTGTCTTGGGAATGAACTCTGCGTCATTGAGGGCATATAGTCGCTGTACTATAGAATCCCACTCCGGTGGCAAATCACATATCATTTGATATGCTGGTTCTTCGTCATCTATTGTTCTTCAGGCTTCTTCTAAGTCAGTAACAGTATTTTGGATTCGGAACAGGTACTTTGCCATGGACTCATTAGTTTGCATATGGAGTAGCACAAACTCTTTTCTTAAATGGCCAATACGAGCCCTCGACTTCGGTTCGAACACGGATCCAAGGGCTGTCCATGCTTCTTGAGTGGTCTTACATGTTTTAATCAAAGTCTTTAGGTCTACTTCAAGACCAAGGACAATGGTGGCTAAGGTTCTTGACTGTCTGAATCTAAACTGGCATGTCACACCAGGATGCGCCTCTTCTTCTTCCGGTGTAGGCGCTACTTCTGGAGCCTTGTCGTCGATAAATCCATATAGCCCCCTCTCATGTAAAAACATTATCATGTCAAATTTCCAGGTCCGAAAGTTCTTATCGTTGAGCTTAGGAAACCTTAGAGTTATGCTGCTAGTGTGCTCGTCAGTCATGTTGATCGCTGTGCTGTACTGCTATGTTCTTTACCTTTGCTAATACACTTGTGTGCTGTGTCTCCACACTGCTTGGTCCTGACTGTATATATGTCAATACAAATGGGGAATTGACTTTCCCACATTCAGTACACTTGTACTGTTCTTCTCCAGTATGCCTACCGCTTCTACAATAACTCTAAGTCAATGGATGTATGCAATTGATTGTTTCACCTTCAATACACTTGTATGCTTTTTCTCCAGTATGCCAACCAATTCTACAGTACCTACATGTCAATGGAGGTATGCAATTGCTGTTCCACATTCCATACACCTGTATGGTTTATCTCAGGTATGCTAACACTTCTACAGTACCTACTATATCAATGGAGATAGGCAATTGCTGTTCCACATTCCATACACTTGTATGGTTTATCTCCAGTATGGTATGGCTCTGCAGTTGTTAACAAATCACAGTTAGTATTAGGCCCGTCGCAAATTGGGGAGCCAAATGAAGCAGCAACCAGCAACCAGGTGCCAATGGCTGCCAGCAGCAGCTGCTGGCCGCCATATTGGCTGATGCAAGTGGCTGCCTGAAACCATTTTCGGGAAACCGGCAGCCATGTTTCCCGTGTCTGGACAATTCAGACCCAGTCAGCCAAGTTGCGCGCAACCGACGGTTTCCACCTCCAAAACGAGGCTACATCCTGGCATTTCAGCAAACATGGCGCTTGGAATTTCTGGTCCACTTCGCAGGTAACAAAGCTAACGAATTGTTATGCAGGCAAGAAACAATATATAATCGAAGAACATGTTTACAGAATTGATGCGCAAGTTGGATATAAAAATAAAAAGTGTTTATTTCATGTTAGATAAGCCTATTTTGTGGGATCCAAATCGTCTACAGAGCAACGAGCATGACGTGCGGGAATCGTTGCTCAGAGTGCATTGAGGGAAGATTATGATATATGGAATTAAATGTGGCAGGTATACAAAAACAGGCTAGCCGACTTTCTACATGAGAAAGTCTTAATTTGACGAACCATTGTGCACAGTGTGGCATAGACAGTGGCACATATTGTCTACTTTTGAAATGAAAACCACTGACAGTAGCTTACACACCAGTGAGAAGCTCTATAATTGGGCCGATACCGGTGCTACTCACTTCACACTTTAGCGTTTTCAGAACGAGCTGAGAAATTCTTGCGTGACATATCCTACAAATAGGTGATATTTGAAGTTGACAGTACTAAATTTTAATGTGCAAAAATTTAACACAGGCATTAGCCCAGAGATACACTGTACAAGTGTGTGCAGTGTGAAGGTGATCACTTCAGATTTTCTTGCACCATATCACAATATAAACCAAAGTCTCATATAGCAGAAACGAACACAACTCCCGAAAAAGGAGAACCCCAACAATTAAAACTAGCGAGTGTTTCAATTTTTTTTGCTAGAAGTTGAAACTGGTACGTTGTAGCAGTGAAAAGAAATTGAAAGTGGCATTGTTGCCTCGACTAAAAATTTGCTCTGCGCGGTCATCTCAGAGGCAAGTATGAATTGACGTCATGCACGAAGAACAGTTACTTTTCACACGGTACAGATTGCTCTAGCCAAAGCGATAAACTCGGAGTGGGGAGGAGGGCCTGAACCCGTTTGTGGGGCAGTGTGTCTGTTAACCCTGCTCTTTAGAAGAAAGAAAAGAGTTTGAAAGGGTGGCCAGGGTGGGGGGGGGGCAGTATGTTTGTTATCATTAAGCATATGATTACGCATTAACTGAACCATATAAGGTTTTTTTGGGGGGTAGGATATGAGGAAAGGAGCAAGGGAAAGGGCACGTACAGGATGGGAGGAAAAGGGGAGTAGTAGTACAACAAGCGAAAATGCCTGTCACGTTCAACGTTTAGGCCACACCCACCCAAAACCGGGAAACAACCGCGGGCAAAACAATACTCAGGGCGAAGCCACACTAGAAATAATGCGAGGAGTGTACATCTACATCTACATTTTAAGGCAAAGTCTCTTAGCAAAAACACAACAACCTCTAAAGGAAAACAAACACAACAGCCACCCCTACGTGTCATTTCTTTGGCCAGAAGATAAAACTGTTAGCCTATGTTGTTGCATTGAAAAGTTGAAATTGGCACATTATTGCCTCGCATAACAACGCACTCTGTGTGGTGATCACAGAGGTAAATCTTAAATGACGTTATGAACGAAGGACAGTTATTTTTCGCACGTTAGAGATCGCTCAAGCCAAAGCAAAACAAACCCCGGGCGAAGCCGGGTACGAATGCTAGTATATCGATCATATATCCTACAATTAATGACCTTTTGAGTGATATACAGCCGGGCTGGCAACAATGACAAAACGCATTGTTGTAACGAATGCGCACCCGCACTTTCATCCAAATTGCAGGCGTTTCAACAAACGTTTTATGAATCACTGGCAATTGCATCCGGATTTGCCCGGGGTTTTGTTTAGCGCAGGGTTTCATTTAGCGGTTCTCATCCAGTGTTTGGTTTGATGGGTAATTTTGCATGTTCACAATCTTTCTTCACCCAATAATCCCCCTTTCCACCAATCCTCGCTCTCCCCTCCATTATTCCCCCATCCTCTCCGAGTCCTTCCCTCATCTTTCCCTGCCCGACCTCCTGCTCATCCTCAGCTTCCCTTTCTACCCTTTGCAACACGTACTTGAATTTGGATGGGTAGTTGAATTAAATATTGCTCCTCCCCTTCTTCCTCCTCCTTTTGCAACATTTGGAAACATTTGGTTTGGTCTCCATCCCCAAAACAACAAAAAATTACCATTTAGGTTTAGTTAATCCGTAATCATAGACTAAATAGTAACATACGCACTGCACTCCTTCCCTCTCCCATTCTCTTTAGTTATCGCATTAGAATGCCAAGAGCTGAGCTAACATCGCACTGACAAATGCACGAAAATTCTGCATTCACCACTCCACTCCTATTCCCAGTCGCTTCGGTTTGAGCGATCCCTACTGTGTGCGAAAAAAAAAACCTATCCTTTTTGCATGATGTCATTTAAGTCATGCAGCTGAGATAACTGCGCAGACCAAATTGTTTGTCGAGGCAACAACATGCCAGTTTCAACCTGGCAAAAGAATTAATACGTTCGCCCGTTTTCATTGTTTCATTATTCAGTTGTTGCGGTACTTGGCCTTGTCCGTGTGGTGCCTCGTTCTCATGTCGATTGTGGCATGTCAAAGATCCTGGGTTTTCCGCTTGGATTTCTCCATCTAAATTGTCTCTTTCATCGTCGTGGGGCAGATAACGCAGTTTGGGTTCGTGTTCTCTGAATACAAACAACTTTGTCTTGTCATGGGGCAAATAACCCAGTTTGGGCCCGTGCTCCCTGAAAGCAAAAACAAACAATCACCTAATCACCTTCTATTGTCTTGAATGTTTGCTTTATAATGTTAGATTATGGCGTCAGGATAACGCTTGTAGATTGCTTCCATTAAACGGTAAATTACAGGTTTATGGAGAATAAGAAGCAATCAACAAGATGAATTTTCGTCACTGAATAACTGCCCGGCAGAGTCGGATTTATTTTTCAGCCATGTAGCATTGCGCAGATTTTGCCTACCCAGCCTCAGCCGTCCCCCCCCCCCTCCCCAAAAAAGTAAGGAAAATTACAGAAGGCAAGAATGGCCGAGGTCCACTAGTATCCCATAATTCAGTGCTTTGGCTGTCAGTTGCTCTGGCTATGGTTGCTCAAATTTGCTGCTACTGGTTGCTGGCTGTCGATGTTTCATGGCTGCTGGAAGCCAAGATTTGTCACGTGGGAAACAGACTGGCTGCTGGTGCCCCGAGTTGGCTGCTGCCTGCTGCTTTGTTTGGCTCCCCAATTTGCGACGGGCCTTACACTCCACCCGTAGAGGTTTACCTTCCTTACATTTGGGGTGATTGTCTTCATAAATACGTGTGTAATGCCCTACCACTGTTCCTACTGTTGTGTGGTATTGCAACTATCAATCTGGGCATACTTCATTGCACATTGCTTGGGCTGTCACTCTCAATGCTTAATGGTTCTGGATGGTTAGGCCTTAAAACAAAGTTCACATATATACGGTTTCTCTCCGGACTGCCACATGTCATGTGTCTTCTCTGAATTGCAATGTCACTTTTTCACCTTATTCATTGATATCTGGGCCTATAACCCTGAAAGCACCATTAGGCTAGCTGATAATTAAGTCCAATTAACAGAGTAGTGTAGGGTTGAAGAAGTATTTAGTGACTTAGACAATTCTTGAGCATAAATTTATTGCAATTACAACGAGGTATGTACATTCACATACATGCGTGAGAGCACATCTCATAATTTGCATTTAAATGACTCAAAAAAAAAAAAAATAAATAAAAAATAATGATCTCTTCTAGAAATTGCAACTTGATCATCACACAATTTAAAGATACACTTTGGGAAATGGCAGCGTTACAATAGTCGCATTTCCAAAGAATGATCTTTCTTTGATCGTTCATTAAGGAAACTCAGAGATGACCGACTTATTCGTCCAGGCTAGATCCAGTTGGGATGGTGCTCAAAATGGAAGCAGCATTGCCTCGTTGAATGGCAACACCAATCCGCTGGAGGAGGAAGGAGGTTGCCCGTTTCTCCCCGGCGGCAAGGGTAATCTTCCAGTCAATGGCGTGCAGCAAGGAGAGCCCCTCCCTGCCGATGGAGACCAGGGTTTCCACCGCGACTGGACAGAACGTGGGGATTGAGCTCTGGGGATTCTCCACAGTTAGACCTAACTTCTTGCAAGCATTCCATATCCTTTAGCTTCAATAATGGCATAAACAAAAAGTTCATCTCTTACCAGTTTATTCTGATAAAGCAACTTAATGCGTACTCCAAAGCTCTTGAAGGGAAATATCAAACTAATAATTTCTGCTATACATGACATCTATAACTGTACGAGTTGCATGGCTCACCCACATCAACCATGAAGACCAACCACCCATATATAACACCCCCTCATCACCACCCAGAAACCCCAAGGCCAACATCAAAGGCCCACTAAGAGAAAGTGTTGCATTCTACAATATACATCAAAGTCATACCCACGGGTTTGAAATTCCAGTACAAGGGTGCAACGAAACTTTGTCTTTTCTAACGTTTCTGACAACCTCGTCCACACGATGAATGGCTTTTTGAATGCTCAGATCTTGACTATGTAAATTTTCTGTAGAAGAAGGGTTGCTTGCTGGCACTGTGTTACTCTGTTGCCGTTTCCCTCTCTTCATGCACTTGGCTGGTGGCGTTATCCATTTGCCACCTCCGTAGTGACTACTCCCTGGATCAGCTGCAGTGTGCATTATGCTTTGAGCACCAGCGCATCCCACACCTTGTGAAACACACTCTGTAGCACATTCCACACTAGTTTCCCTTTCTTAGGATCTTCACCTGCTGGCTTGTACCTCGGTTTGCGCATCCATACACATTTGCTCAACAGCTTGCATATGTGACGCGCTGGGAGCCAAATCTTTCGCTGCTGAGGTAATATCAGAGGAACTCATGGTCGTCGGGCTCAGCAGGTTGCCAGCTTCTCTCCTTGCCTGTTGTCTATGCACTGTTGTGTCTTGCTACTTGTTCACTGCATTATTTGACCGCTCGTTAGTGTTGTTTCTTCTCCACTGATCCAACGCTTTACGCAATTGGTTACAGAGGTCGCGCGGATCTCTGTATCCGCTACAGGCGGCGCTCGCGCAGGCTCATTGGAAATTTCAGTGCAGCCCGCAGTGCAGACACATGGGCGTGCGATACGAAATAGTTAAAATACCTGGAACACCTCTGACGTAGATTATATCAGGCACATCATCAATAATTGTCACAGTCTCTTTCAGCTTAAATGAGATGAGGCATACCCCTGTTTCACAACACGGCCTTGGTTCTCATAAAGAGTTTTTCGTGAGAGTGTGAGGTCAGAAAGAAAACTAGCCGATTGATGCACCAACGTCTCTTACCGTTACTCAGTGGGACAATCAGTGAAGGCGAGCTTCTAAACGTTGATCATGTAGATCATGAATTTTGACAGGATACCCATTATCGTCAATTGTGCCTTCTGCAACTTACACTTAGTGGTTGCGGACTTTAACACCACTTGAAAAGCATGCCCTGCACACAGCGAACAGATGGCTTCAATTTCACCAGGGCCTACTTCTCCTTCCTTTGCTAAATAAATTTATACAGTCGGGTACGGTTTTCCTTTTACCCCACATAACACCAATGATCACTCCACCTGAATGTTTACTAGCGATCCTCCGTACACTTTTCAAAGTGCCGTTAAATTTCGGGTATGGTTTAGTTTAGGCCCTGTCTTTCTCTCGTCTTCTTCTTCATCTTCTCCTTTGCGCACACTTCCACTCACTACCACACTAAACAAGTCCTGTGCTGTTTGCAGTACAGCAATTCTTTCAATGATTTGTCCTGCGTTGCGTATGTCACTTGTGTCACCAACGTCTCTGCTCTCATCTTGCCTTCTGTTGCCATGCGTATGGCCGACATATTTATCTTCACCATTTACATGATCTTTGTCCAGTATTATCCCGTAACGTTGTATTTCTTCCTCTGCAGTTCCTGTTGAGCAGCTTCTTGCACTAATAGCCCTTCATTTACAACTCCCGTGTTAATATCTTTGCTCGATATTTGTTTTTTCTTCCATAACGCCCTCAAGTCGGTATCCACGTCCTCCACCATCATTACAATTTTGTTGCTGCAGTGTTGTTTGTTGATAAAAATAATTTGTTGCTGCAACAAATCCCAGTAATGGGCCTATCTTTGAACTTCATATTAGTTTTAAGAGCACGTGACTCTACTGTTTTAAAATATTTTGTCAAATATATTAAACTGCTCGGTGCTTTTCCCATCGCTTGATCTTGAGGATACTCAAAACCCCTCTTTTAATATTTGTTTCACTCTATACTCTGTCAAGCGTAACCTCAACAAAATGAAACCTATCATGCTGTTGGTCCCGAGGGGTAATAAAATAAGTTACCCCTTATCTTTTATCTTCTCATTCTCTTTGATGGAAAGAATACTTCCACCAGTCTGGAAAACTGAGGTTATCACACCTGTTTTTAAGACAGGAGATGCATCTGACTTTAAAAATTACCATCCAATCGTTCTCACGGTTGTACCTTGCAAGTTAATGGAAACGCTTTTCCAAGATTGTATATTAGCTTATATTGAGTTAACTTAATCCTACCCGATCAATTTGGCTTTTTGCCAGGCCGATCAACTACTTTGCAGCTCTTACTTTGTCTTGACAGGTGGATTCTTTCATGGAATCAGTGTACCATCTGAAATCGTATAGTTCGATTTCAGCAAGGTGTTTGAATCCGTAGTACACTCTAAATTATTATTCAAACTTAAAAACTATGGTTTGCACATCAAACTTTTGTGGTAGATTTCGTCTTTCAATAGCGATTGAACTCAATGCGTTTGAAACTCAAATTCTTTTTCTTCCATGCGACCCATTACCAGTGGCGTCCCCCACAAGTGGTCTTGGGACCACTTTTGTTTGTGATATATTTGAATGATCTTACATGTAACCTGGAAGGTACCTCTTGTCAAAGTTTGCAGATGATCTTAAATTAGACTCTGCCATTGTTGGGACAGACTGTGAAAATATCTGCTGCGAAATTGCTTCAGTTGCAGATTAGGCAAAAAAATGGTAACTACATCTTTCTTTTCCTAAATGTTGTATTTTACACGTCAGTCTTGCTAACTTTAAAAAGACCTATATATTAGAAGAAAATGCTCTACCAGATGTAAATTATGTTAAGGATCTCGACGTCTGGTTTTGCAGTGACTTAAAGTTTAGTATTCATTGTTCCCAAATCACTGCAACAGCATTTAAATGCTTAGCTATTGTAAATTACCGTTTTTCTGCTTGTGACCTCAAAACTAAACGTCCTATCCTGGAAAATGCAATTTCGGTTTGGTAGCCTTACTTGCTGCATACTGATGCTGTCTCCTTTTTGAGCGTAGTGACGCCATCTCTTATGCTCATAATGGAAGCTGCAAGAGATGATGCTATTTCACTCCTTGATGTTACGGTTATCAAAAATTCAAACAGTATTGTAGAATTCACACATTTCTGTACAAATATGCAATCCACCAGAACCTTGCAATTTCAGTCGTACGTCGACTAACATTGCAAGAGTAATGTTCTTAAAACAAAATTAAGCATTGTTGTCCACATCAGCGACACTAGGTTACTGGAAGCAGAATTTTTCTATGCTGTAAAGAAATACGTGGATAATGGGTATCCCATGGGTACATCGACACCATGTTTGATAGGGCCTTGAAAAAGAAAACATCGCCCCCTCCTTCTCCCCCCAAACTTCTTCTTATGCCTCCATACTTCCAGGGCATTTCAGAAAGCCTGCGAAAAATACTAGCAGTGCATAATATCAGACTGGTCTCGAGTAATCACCCAAACCTAAAAAAAGCTCTCCATGCCAACACATAATAAAGCACACAATGCCATGAACACACGTAATACTGTGTACAGGATCCCCTGCAGCAAAAAAAGCATGTACTGCAACCTACGTTGGCAACAGCCCCCAAAAGCTTAAAGCAAGAATCTCAGCGTACAAATCAAACTTTAAACTACATGTTGAACCTAATTCACTGGTCCAGCACTGTTCAAATCAACTGGAGACAGAGCACACCTCTGATCACGAAAACGTTCAAACTTTATTTACAGAAAACAGTACTCGTCCAAGACTAAATTTGGAATCTCTTGCCATTCTCACCCATAATTCCCCAGTGCATAATCATCTCATTCCTGAAGGAAAATACCTCAAAGAATATTTCTCTATTATCAATAAATTTCAACTTAGTAACTTTGCACATCAATCAACAGGCCGCCTACCCCAAAAAATAGACCTGACCAACTCAAAAGCTAACCACGTGACTCCACTTTGTACCTAAATTAGGTGTTTCCTCTTTGCGTGCAAAAGAAAAGAGCAGGGTTCACTTTTCCGCCTCCTATTTTGCCACTTTTGAGTGGAGATGTGTGAGTGGTGTTGTTTTATTGTTATTTTATGACTGTTTTAATATGTTTTTAATTAGTGTGTGGTTTTATCACCATTTGTGGATTGGGTGACTTGGTTTATTACCATGAATTTTTAGTATATTTTGGAAACCTGATGACGCAAGGTGAACTCTTTTTTCTTTGTGCACTGCACTCAACCTATTTTTCTACAATCATACCCTGTGCTTTACAATTCATTACTGCCGGACATTGATAGAGTTCAATCTGTCCAGTGGCGATTTACGAAGTCCTTACCAGGATTATGAAATCTCACCTACAGTCTGCGAGATTGGAATTACTTGAACTCCGGCGCCTAAAGACGGATCTGTTTTCACTTTAAAAATTATCCATGAAAAACTTCCTCTGGCACTCCCTTTTCTTGACCACAATAATATGTGCTCAACACGCGGCCATTCACTTAAACTCAAAAGTCAACCTGCACACAGGGTTTGGAATTCTCTGCCTGTGTCTGCAGTCTCCTTTGCCACTATTGAGAAATTCCGTGCGACATAAACAACCAAATCTGTCGAGGTTCTTGAATTGCAAACCGTGTTGGCTTTAACTGTAATTTGTTATTTGTGTGTTGTGGCAATCTGTTCTTCCGGAACGCAACCTACAAATTTTCCATGCTTTGTACAATTTTGTAATTGCCATTGGTCACGCTATGGTGATCTCAGTGTTGCCCAGCTCTCGATACATGTTTAGTTTTTTGAAATTATTGGCAGTAACTTCATTGTCCTTGTGTGTCCTGTTGCTCCCGCAACGAATTCTTATTTATTTATTATTATTTATTATGTTCTATTTAGGAGTAAATCTTCATACCTAGTAAAAATCACCATTTTAGCACTGTTATTTCTGATGGTCAAATGTAAGGAGTCAGTTCAACCCTATCCTTCTTCTGCCCGGAAATTTAAAAAAAATGAAAATTACACAGAAACAAATGTGAGATTTCAAGCTTTCCAACCAAATATAACATCACGTGTTTCGAGTTCACAAAAGAAAAATGGACAACTTTTAGGTTGTGATTACATTTTGCCTGTCCATGGTTCATAACCGGTGGTGAATGGGGTAAAAGCCTGATAACATTCAGAAGTGCCTGCAGAATTGTAGTTGCTAGCTCGTCTATATCTTAGTGTTCGACCAGTAAATCGGTGCCAATGATTCGTTAAATTTACCTTATCGTCTTCAGAAAAAGATATAATTTATTTTATGGTGTTTGATCAATGGGATTTTACATCAAACAAAAGCATAAGTCTTTATTTGAAGGTTATTGCAGAATCATGCTATTGCTGTTTTTAACTTGGAATCAGACAAATTGTGGAAATTGGTCTGGCAACGAGTCAGCAGAGCATTTGCGGTCGTATACGTTGTTTGATTCCTGCCGAGTTAACTTAACCGTAAGGAATCATTTCTGAAAGCCTATAATTGCCCACATGACCTCGCAACCATAGCCAACTCCAGCCAAAGAAACACAGTTGTAAGTGAGGGGACTGACATTTTAATTAAGTAAGGTGAGGTGTAGTGTCTCTGGATCGTGCTAGATTGCATTAGCTTCCGGGTTGTCAACTAGTTCTTTATCAACTGAAGGAAGTAAACATAGCCCAGCCTTACTCTTGAGATGGAGAGTTGATCGTTGGCCAGCTACCAAGCAACATTAATCCTCGGCTTCCTAACCTGTGGTTGGACAGGATGCAGAGTTTATCAAGACTAACATTTCACGAAAGTGGTAATGAGATGGTATAAGATAAGTGGACTTCACTAAATTGAATTAGTTTAATTTGTAAAATGAGTATTTGTATAACTTACCTGCCTGTGCTTTAGTTGAAGTGACGGTATTTTCTGGCTACAGTTAGTTGCACTATGGGAAATCATAGTATAACGACCTAAATCTCTACAGGCCTATGTCCTTACGCAATCTGACTCATTACATTATTTAAGAGTAAAATATGTTTGGTTTAGCTACTGGGAAGAGAGACTAGTCAGACCAGACACAACATGACCTATATTGAGGTGCATGCAGGTGTACGTCTGGTACACTGAACCTTACGACAAGACTGTGAACGACCTACTAAAGTAAACACAGCTGTTCTACACAGGTATTCACAGGCCTTTCTCTGAACAGAAACCTACCCATATTCTTAGAGTCTAACCTACTTTTGGCCGTTCTGTAATATCTATTTTTAGACTATTTCGTAATGCCACTAGTATATAAACTCGGTGTCAGGTCCTATCTGGGCCGACACTACATCTGGCCAGATGAGGAACTACACGTACTCTTGGAGAGCTACGGTTCGGTCCGACACACTACAACTCGGCCGAAGAAGGGAGCGCTTTGTAACCAAGAGTTCTACGGAACGTTACAGGGTAGCCCTAGTACCTAAGTATAGCAATCTTGCGAATTCTTATTACGGTAATATCTTAATGTGTTTAAGATTTAGTTTTGATAGCCGAACGGTATTTATATTGTTCCGCTTGAAGAGGAGTGTAACGAATTTCTTACCCTAGACTTATAACTAAGACTTGCTAACCCAACAAAAGCTAAGTGTGTTATTTGCCTCGACTTATTTAAAGACATTACACACCACTTTTCTGGGGCCCGTCCTTGAGGATTCGAACCCCTTGTAACTTGCAATTACAGTTACACAACTTCTCGTTATCTAGGAGCGAGCAGGGAATTTTTTTCCAGTTACTTAATTTTAATTATTTAACTGCGTAAGTTCTCTTGATAGTTGCTATTTATGTATGACATCGAACCGTTTTGCGCAGAAGCAGTCAACGAGCAGTGTTCAACAAGGACTGAGTGAGGATTACAAGTAACTGGCGTGTTACAACCACGGTGAGGATTTCTATAAAGACTCCGTACTTTATTTTCGGTAGTGGACGCCAAAAGAAGAAGTCCTACGGCTGTTTCACTTACTCTTTCGTGTGGACAGTGTATTACATGAAACTGGTGTGTTACAAGTGGGCCGAAAAATCATTAGGCCTTCGTACTCTATTTTCGGGCAAGAAGGTGACTTTCGACGCCACAAGAAGAAGTGCTACGTTGTTTCAAGAACTTTTTCGTGCTGCTATTGTGGGATTTTTCTTCAAGAAAGGAACTACATCTGTGTGAAGGAATTTTCCGTCGAGTTCTACTATACTACATCATCGTCAAGAACTCGGAAATTTCCTCCTTCGACGAACAAGGTGACTGCCGAGGTGACTGCCGACTGAACTTTTCTACTACACATTTTGCATCTTTAAGCTGAAGTGAATACTACCGTACATTTATTTCCGGAGTTTTACAACAAACTATGGATTACAAACTGACAATTGTGTATCAGAACAGGAGTTTCTGCAACCATCAGTGACATTACCAACGAACAATAACGAGCTATTAGTGTTTTCAACGGGGACAGTGCGCAGAATAATTTTTTTTATTTTGTGAAAACACACCTATTTCCGGTTCCATAAATTTCCTTTGGAATTTGGACCATTTTTTTTGTGAAGAAGAGAAAACACGTCAACAGAAAGATACCTACTAACTTTATGGTGCAAAATCCTTAAATTCTTTCTCTACCATGGATCGTAGTGACTTTTAGGCTAAAGTTACTACAGCGATTACTACGACAACGTCAGAGGTTGTGACTGCAGTGTCATCAACGATCAGAGAAATTACGCTACCAAACCAGGAGTGCAATGAAGATGCCACCGGCCCTGGAACGAGGAGTGCTACAGCGAGTCACAGTGACCAAGGACAAGCGTGCAGTGGAGCCCAAAACAATGAGAGTGAACCAAAGGACTATGTACTCTATCATTCTCAGGAAGGAGATCGACAACACCAGGTTAGCCGAGCTAGCGACTATTCTGGTGCTGAAAGTGCAAATTGTGTTGTACAGGATACTAGTGTCAAAGTGCGCAGGAGTGACGATTCTACAGGATTTACAACGAAGAGTATGTCCCACAGTGAATAAAGTGCAAGTGACAACAGTATTACAAACAATGGTGTACGTGTTCATTTCTACAGATGTGCCTACGGATGCTAACTCGGGAACTATTGGACCTAGCGTGGAAACTTCCACCCAAGGATCCGGATGGAAAGAAGAGTGATGCCCCAGGAAGGAGGTCTGAGCCCGAACGCAGTACATCATGTGACGGCTGTCACAACTACGGCTCAACCGAACACTGGAGCCGAGAATGCCCGAATCAGCCAAAAAACGGGCAGGTGGGTCTTCTTCCCAACATGGAGAGGGGAGGACCAGATGCACCACAATAATTGAAGAAGAAACGACATCAGGATTGGAAGAAGAGAATGTGGCCAGATGGTGTGGACTACCGAAGGAGATACAATCAAAGGATTACATCAGGATACGTCGTATGAACAACGGCCTCTGCTAGCCATCACCATAGGCGGTATTCGCACGGTAGGACTGGTCGACACTGGAGCTACGTCAAATTGTATAAATAGCATTATGGCGAAGAAACTAGAAGACATAGGCCATGTCATTCAACACTCCACCAGGATCACCTTCTATCTTGCTAAGGGAACCCAAAGGGGCTGCGGCCATTTGCATTTGACTATCATTTGGGATGGAGGCAAGAATATGGTAAAACAACCAGTGCTTATTCTGCCAAGAGCGAGTGATGAAGTCATGCTCGGCCGCAACGTTATGTGCCACACCGGCATCGTGATCAACATCAAGAACAATGGATGGAGAGCAGGAGTAGGACCACTTCACCCTTTTGCCACTATTGAAGAATCCAAGTCCTATGGGTCGACTTCAGTAGCGTTTGAAGAGCTAAAACGCACGCAAGAAGGTGAAGACTGGGAAGTAAGTGAGGGCCACATCAAGAATGTTCATTGCTCACCAGCACAGAAGGATGGATTTAGGGAGTGCTTGAAGAGGTTCCCGAGGGTGCTCATATCTAGACTTGGAAGAACTCACTTAATGGAGCACACGATAGTGTTGGAGGCAGGAACACAGCCAATTTGCATCCCTTACCGAGCTGCCAACTTGGGCACTCAGAAGAATATGGATGAGCAGACTACAGACTGGCTACGGAAAGGGGTGATACCACCATGCATCAGCCCCTGGAGTGCGGCACCTATTCTTGGTCCGAAACGTGGTGGACCACCAGGGTCTAAACGATTTTCTGTCGATTTTCGGGACGTCAACAAGAAGATTCCGATCGCCGCAATGGTTGCCAATCGCATCGACCAAATGTTTGCAATATTGGGGAAGGCAAACTTTTTTAGTGTTATGGACTTAAAGGGAGGCTTCCTGCAGATACCACTACCTGAAGAATCCAAGCCCATAACTTCGTTTAAAAGTTTTAGCGAGAAATTTTGCTTTATTGTGTTTCCTTTCAGATTGAAGAACGCCCCAGCATACTTCACAAGATTGATGGATACATGTTTGAGTCCAGCTTATACACCATAGCTGTGATCTACACGGACGATTTATGCATTTGTTCGGAGACGTATGAGGACCATGTAAGGCACATTGCTGAAGTTTTGAAGAAGCTTCAAGATGCAGGTCTAACAGTGAACATATCCAAGATTGTGCTCTGTATGCAGAAACTGAGGTACCTAAGACACGTGCTTTCACCAGGATGCGTATACCCAGAGTCGGAAAATGTGGAAATGATTAAGGAGCTTTTCTTCACCAAGAAAAATCAGGGAGCTTAGGCGTTATTTAGGGATGGTAGGATACTATAGGCCGTTTTTGAAGGATCTACATATCACAGCTCAGTCTATGTACCAATAGCTGCGGAACGATGTCAAGTGGTAATGGAGCCAAGAATGCCAGTCAGCAGCAAACTGCCTCAAAGAGCAACTGCTGGACTGCACGCTCAAGTTACCAGACATGACACAACCCTTCACCCTAATTACGGATGCAAGTAAAGGAGGCCTAAGTTGTATACTAACTCAGCATGAACCAGGAGTTGGGATGAGGCTAGTGTCCTTTGCGGGGAGACGAACCAGCGATTGCGAGAGAAACTACTCCTCTACGGAACTCGAACTCGCTGCGGTGATTTTTGGAATCAACAAGTTTCGAGGGTTCATCGATAATACACCATTTTTTATCGAGAGTGATCATTGAGCCCTCAAGTGGATTATGAAGGTGCCAAATCTACAGGAAGGATTGCATGGTGGATCATTCAACGCCTGGAAAGAAATTCACAGTTATTCATAGGAAAGGGACCTACAACCAGGCAGCCGACTTTATTTCTCGGATGCACAACAGCGACGACGAGGAAGAAACGACAGATGACAAGGCAGAAGAGAGCAGCCAGACACGGTCAGGATACACGGGTCCAGAAGGAAACCGAGATGAGGTGCTCAAGACAGCACCTGCATCAGCAGCGAGGCAGCTACTGCAAGGTCAAGATGTTCAGCAGGACGACAGGACGACAGGACGACAGCCGTACGACCGACGAATGACAGGGGACTTCCAGACTCTGTAGAGAGCTCCAGATCCAAATCTACTGTCATGAGACCCAAGATGGCTACAGTTAGAACGTAGGGTAGACTTCCTGAGAGTCCAGGGCAGCAAGGTAGCAGCCAGAAGCAAGTCAAGTCAAGCGTCAAGCGTCAGGCCCTGGCTAGGGTGGAAAACTGTCGACACTACAAAGCTTACGGGAATGAGAAGTAAGTGAGATGTCCAGCTCAAATGCAACGACAGCTAACGACAGCAAGCGACTCGAGACAGAAAGAAGTAGATGTACAGAAGACTACAGCAGCAACAGGAGATGTACGCCCAAGGAAAGAGAAGAGTTGCGCCATGAAACAGGGCAGCGGAACTGCAGGACGCAAGTATTCCGGCGTGCGAAAGGGGCCTACCTTACCACAAGATGGTCAGCGAAGGGGGTCGACTCTGTCGGACAAGACAGCAGAAGCAAACCAGCAGCAGCATGAGGACACCTACAACACTACAGAAGCAAGACGAGATGATGACGATCTTCAGGGCTCGACGATAGACTCGGGGGCAACAGCATCGCATTAAGACCACAGGCAGAATGCAGTTTGCTGAGTATTCTTCAAGGAAGTAAAAAGTCACCGGCGCGTGACAGGACGAAGAAAGTATCATTCGCCGCAGATGTACCTTGTGATGAGTGTAACACCACCAGAGATGCAAGGTTACGTGCAGATGCTAAACCCTTTAAGCTGAGAGCCACTAACAGGACTACAGCAGCATATGGGATAAGAGACATCGACTACAGCGCTACTCAGAAGGATGGAGAAGACGTGACGGATGCAACACATTTGCACACGGGCTGTGCAATGTTGGAAAATGCAAGAGTTACGCAAGCAGACACAAGCTCACTACATTTTCCGACTGTGCGGAAAATTAGAGATATTCAACGTCAGTACTAGTGGATTCAAGCGAAGATTCCAAGGGAGAAGATCAAGGGTGAGGCGTCAACCTACAAGCCGCAGGTTAGCAATGGTGCTTACGCTGTGACAGATGGACTGCCGGTGCGATATTTTGTGCCAAGAGATGTCAGGGACAAGAGTGCGGGTGTGCTACATCCCCAAAGTGCTACAGTCAAGATGTGTCTCTCTGGTGAATGCTTCGCTAGATAACACTCAGTTTGGTGCTTTTAAGACTCTGAATGCTTTGAAGGCACATTGCACGTGAAGTGGCATTAAACGCAGCGTAGTGAATTAAGTGAAAACCTGCATGATATGTCAATTGTGAAAGGGTGTGTGGCGTATACCACCAGGAGTGTGTGAAGTGAAGATGACTGTGTGCGATTTACATCATCGGGAGTTGGACAACCCTTCCTCTTCTGTGCAAGAACGAACTTTCAAGAACTTTCACGATATGTGCAGATCGACATATGACTCTTTACTACGATCAAGGAGAAGACACAAGACCTACTACGACAAAAGAAGAATAGACTTGGTGTTGAAGATAGGAGATTTAGTGGCATGCAAATAACATTGTTTAAGTTCTGCTGCCAAAGGTCTCTCTCTACGAGCCTTCAGGCCCGGTTTTTGGGGCCCTATTTGGCTACTAGGCGTAATAGCTTTAATACATCTAGGCTACATCATTGTAAGTCTGGTAAAGTTGTTCATTCAGTCAATGTAGGGAAGTTGCGGAAATTTTTTGTTTCTGATGTGCAATGTAATTTTCTAACTCAGAGTGTGTCAAATGGAAACAAACCAACCGGAAGGGAAAACACGGCGGCCATTGCGAGGGGCGGAGCCAAGGAACAGCTTCCCCCACTCGGCCAGATCCCTCCCATTGATGTTGACGATCCACTTGGGTTACTGGTACACGCAGCCCCAGGCGATGCTGCGCATTGTGACGTAACTAATGGCACGAGCGGGGAACCCGTTTTTGAGCAGTGGAGATCCACTTTGAGGCCACGTAACATTATTGGACGTTTTAGACCTAAGGTTAGGGGTGCTGCAGGTTTAGTTACTGGATAAAGTTAGCTAGTGTCGGATCACCTGCACTTTTTGGACAGAGAATGAAGGTCACCTGGGAGAGAGGGCTTTTGTAAAGCTAGTTTGAGAAAGTGGGAGGTTGGGTGGAAATGGAGGGCACACGTTTTTTTTTTATTTTGGTTTTCGGAATTGTTGAAACTGCCGAATTCCGAGATAATGTGCCGGATTTGACATTGCTACAGGTGACTTTTAACCGTAGTGGTCAACTTTGTACATTAACTCCCAGTTCGCCTTATGGGCTATATATTCATGTGTACCATTTACCTGGCTGGCTGTTGGGTGCTTGTGGGGGCTTGGGACAGCATTCAGCAGCATCTTCACATCTGGTAATACGATTTGCTTGCTGGGGGAATGCCGGGTCGTTGTCTAAATGTTTGTCGGACTTGAATGTGGGGAGAATTGTGGTTTGGAGGAACGATGCGATGTTTGCCCATGTTTTGTCAAAGGGGCAGAGGCTGGGCAGCACTACCACCCTTATCGTCTACCAACACAAAACAGGCGTGAGGAGCAGCAGCAGAATGAAGCAACTTTGAGAAGCAACATGCGATGGCCACTCGAACCGTCGTTTAAACCAAAGCATTACTTGGCCCGGCGTTATCAGGATGGGAGTCTTGCATCACCATTTGCGTCTCCACCAGTGATGAATGGTAACCACCAGTCTGAAGGCAAAGTTTTAGGATTGCCTGAGGAGGCGATGGAATACCTCCATACACTTCCAGTGGTTGCTTTTTCAAGGAAGGACGATTTCGGGCAGAGAGTGGTGAGCAGTCAGACAACAATGTTGACGTTCGTTTCGACATTGTTTTTGTGTTAATGGGGAACACAACCCTCCCGCTCGGCCTTCCACATCCTCCGCACGTGTCGTCTCCTACAGTGGCGAGGAATTGGATTTATTCTCGGCAATCAACGAACTAACGTGCTTGCAAAGGGAGGCACCCCCACCATCTATGGGCATTTTGGACAGCTCTAATGGCTCATCCGATCTGTCCTCAGGGAAGGAGGGGCCTGATAGCTACATTAGAGACATGGTGTGGACTTTGAGGACCTAGTGTGAGCCAGGATTAAAAAAACCTGTGATTTGTTCCTCACTGTCATTGTGTGTACTTGTGGGCACTGTGAGCAGGTTACATGATTAATAGGAGTCAGTAAAACACCCGGTTGTTCAGCATGTACTTTAATGTGAGTATTTTGCACGCATGGGTTTTCTGTCCTCCTAACTGCTTCTCTGCGGCACTGGTTATTTATTTTCCTCTAACCTATGTTTTTTTTCCGGTTCTAGGCGAATATCCGCCTGGTGAAAAGCCCCCCGGGAAATATCCCCCGGCAATATCCCCCCCCCCCCCGTGAGATTGTCCCTCTGGAAAATATCCCCCCAGAAAATATCCCCAATTACAAGTTCCCCCCCCGAAAAAATCCCCCCCCCCTAAAAAAAAAAAGTACAAATTCAAACCATTAGGTTAGAGGCGGGAATGATATAATCATCCTAAGGCCTTTGCCAATCATAACTGCCGGAATTTCGCTGCCGTAAAATACTAACTCTTTAACCCTTTACTGCCCAATGGTATCCGGGTACGGAACGGCAAAAAACTAAGTCCCAAACGTGCAACGCGAGCTTTGTAGGGGCGGGGGGGGGGGGGGGAGTCCCAGGGTATCCCGAGCAAAGCATCCAGGAACAACCCAGTGGTTAGAGTCCTTGTCTTCAAACCAAGTGAACGCCGACTTGAATCCCGTGATTGACCAAACTTAAAAAAAATCATCCAGTTCGGCATGGGCTTAAAAGGTTTTTTTTTAATATTTAAATTTTGACGAGCCTAATGTCAGTCGAAGCAATTAAATGCTAGTATGGCTGAAATGCTTGTATGGTTAATATCAATATCCACCGATTAAAGGGACGTAACTCCCTGTTGGCTTTCCTGCATGGCTCAGTTTTGCGACATTAGTTCGAACGTATGTAAATGTTGCCAACACATTCGTTTTCTTGGTTTCGCGACATTAACTCTAACCTGTGTAAATGTCGCAAATGCCATTCTCAACGGGTCGCACGATATACCAGACAGATTTATGTCCTTTTAAGAATCTACTCCCAATCCATCCCCCATCCCCCCCTCCAAAAAGGAAAGCTGAAGTTGGGAAAAAAGTAACCAATGTAAAAAATAACCAATCTATTATTATTACATGCCTTTTCATCTTAGAATGATATATTATTATTATGAGCTACACTCCTGTGATTGTCCATGATTCTGTATCCATTAACTATTGACAGTATGCTTGCATTCGAATCGACATACTTTTTTCGCTTAGGCTGCAGTGCACGACCAGCCAGTATATGAATACAGTACACTCTCTAATAAGCCTCTTCTTTTTGAATAAGCTCCAAAAATTAAAAAAAATATTTGGGTGGTAACATCCAACTCAAAATAAGCTAGGATAGGTGCTGCATCTTGCAACTGTTCAAAACCATCAAACACAGAGTCACAAGGCAGAAAGGCAAGGGCAAGAATAACACGCAACTGAAGGGAGAGTTTCATTCCTAGTATTTTCCAGCAGTGAGTTTCCGGCAGTTATGAGTTTTCAGCTTTACGATGATTATCATTCCCTCACCTAACTTATTTAACATTGTTTTGTGCTTTTACGTTTTTTATGGGAGGATATTTTCCGGGGGGAAATTGGTATTAGGGGGATTCTTTCTGGGGGGGATATTTTCCGGGGGAAAATCGCACGGGGGGATATTGACGGGGGATATTTTCCGGGGGGGGGGGGGGGCTTTTCACTAGGGGGATATTCGCCTGTTACCGATTTTTTCTCCCTGTATTCATTATGGTTGTGTGTGATGTGGTTTACTTTAACCAGTTTAACAGGGTATGTTTAAAATTTCTTACCGACGTGTTATACTACCATTATGGTTGGTCTAACGAACTGTTATGATGTTTGCATGTCGACATATTAAGCTTGGTTGAGGATTTTCCCTACCTTGTAGCTGTATAACTTCTCTATAACGTTTTCTATGTGAACTTTATTTTATAATAAAAAGGGATACTTTGTGGAGGTAATGCTTGAGGTAAAAATAATTCCGAATTAGGTTTGTTAGGGGTATTGTGTTATCTGAACGCTATCTAAGGTGCTCTACAATTTGAGCAGTATTATTTTTTTGGCAAGAAGTGTATTTTTTTATATATATGTATCATAGTTTGGGTGTAGTATCGCAAAAGTGGTGGCGGATGTAACAACCCAAATCGCTACAGGCCTATGTCCTTACGTGACCTGACCCATTACATTATTTAACAGTAAAATATGTTTGGTTTGGCTACTGGGAAGAGAGACTAGTCACACCAGACACAACATGACCTATATTGAGGTGCATGCAGGTGTACGTCTGGTGCACTCAACCTTACGACTAGACTGTGAACGACCTACCAAAGTAAACACAGCTGTTCTACACAGGTGTTCACAGGCCTTACTCTGAACAGAAACCTACCCATATTCTTAGACTCTAACCTAGTTTTGCCATTACACAATATCTATTTTTTAGACTATTTAGACTAGATAGGATCTTACACCGAGTTTATATACTAGTGGTGTAACTAAATAGTCTAAAAAATATAGTTACACCACTAGTTTATAAACTCGGTGTAAGATCCTATCTAGGCCGACACTACACATGACCAGAGGAGTAACTACACATACGCTTGAAGAGCTACGGTTCGGTCTGACACACTACAACTCGGCCGAAGGAGGGAGCGCTTTGTAACCAAGAGTTCTATGGAACGTTACAGTGTAGCCCTGGTACCTAAATATAGAAATCTTGCTAATTCTTATTACGATAATATCTTAATGTGTTTAAGATTTAGTTTTGATAGCCGAACGGTATTTATATTGTTCCGCTTGAAGAGGAGTGTAACGAATTTCTTACCCTAGACTTATAACTAAGACTTGCTATCCCAACATAAACTAATTGTGTTATTTGCCTCGACTTATTTAAAGACGTTACAATATGTAGGCATTTATCTATTACGACGTTGTAATTATATGTTAGCGGTATGCAAGCCAAATATTTGAATATGCTTATTGTAAAATTAGCTGTGCGGAAATACGGGGCGAGGAAAGCATACAAAAAAAGAGTTTACCATGTGAGTATTGAAAAAATAATAATTTATGTACCAAGCTTCCACGGAATTTAAAGGTTGGTGGTTTACAATAATTGTGTATTAATCATGGCGTTTGTCCAATTTGAAACTTACAACGAGAGATACAACTTGTCAGAATATACTGAAAGTTTGTCAAATTACATTGTAACCCATGCTATTGAAGACACTAAAAATTTACCTATGTTGTTTTACAGATTTGTGCAAATTATTAAAGGATAGCCTTCACCCGGTACCAAATAAAATAGTAAAACGGTATAGGTTTGGAAAAAGAGAAGCAAACGAAACCGAGACTATTCAAGAATTCGTTTTAGTGTTGAAAAATTTTACTGTACACATGTTACATGCCGTATAACTGTAGGGATTCATGATAAGAAGCTGTTGGCTGAATCTGACCTAACATGGGCTAAGGCAAAAGAATGGATCGTTAGTATGGAAGCGGGTCAAAGGATTGTCTCGGAAATGGGCCGAGATAAAGTGTACAAATAAAAATAAAAGATAGGTTAAGGCTGACCAAAAAGTAATGATGAATATAGGCCTAGCTTGAATAAGCTAAAATGCTCGTATTGTGGAAAAGTCAACAGTGTGAAAAAATCGTGTGGATTTAAAGATAATTCATGTTTTGTCTGTTGGGTGTAAAGGCACCTACACCATGTATGTAAAGAGTTAAGGGCAAAATCATAAAATTTAAGAAAACAAATTTTGATGACGAGGAAGAGCTGAGTTCTAGCAATTATGAATCTGACCGTGAGTGAGAGAGTCAATCATTTGTGTTCAAATTGGTTACCTTAACTGCTATTAGAAAGGGTGGCATGGCAGACATTTGTTAAGGTTAACAATAAAGTTTTGAAGTTTGAAGTTGATTCTGGAACAGAACGAACTATTATCCGAAATGCTTGGTATACCAAACACTTAAATGAAGTTCCCTTGAGAAAGACAAATATTGTTTTACAATCTTGCCTTAAGGATTTTTTAAGTAAATATATCAGTTTGTAAAGGATCTCAAAGTTGAAATTTAGAGGCAATTGTTAGTCCTGTCAACAATGTTTCACTATTGGGGCAAGCCTGAATTGCGTCATTTAACATCACAAGCAAGAAGAAGACGCGAACCACAGCTTGTCCATATAAGTGGTGCCACCTGCGCCCATTCTACTCAAAATGGTCCAGTTTTTTTTTTACAACTGACCATTCTGCAAAATATTGAATTTTGGCAGAAACTTTGAGTTAATTATAAATTATAATTTGGAATTATTTTTCTTGTTCATATAGGTTTAGTTAATGATTTAACAACACAAGTGAAGTATATTTGTAAGTAAATTTTAGCTATTTTTCGATTTTAGGTTAGAGATTTTTAATTTTAAGGTTAGTCTAGTATATAAAATATTTTGCTTAATTGTTTCAGACTTAACTCCAAATTAAATAGGCGGGGATGTGACACTTGGCTCAGCGCAAATCCTCGATTTGAGACGAGCAATCACTAGCACGCACCGCTTAAGATGGAGCGCTTAGTTTCTCTGCAACGCACCGAACATGTATCAACACGTTCTGGCAAAAAACCCAGCCATCTGTCGTTCTGCACTTGTGTCTCGCTAGTATAAAAGCAATCGGCAAAGGCAGATCTAGACTAGATCGCCGTTCTCTGCCTAGAGTACGGTTGTCGGGACCTCATGCTAGCGAATGATACCAAAAACCGACGTAAACATTGACGGCTCACTTTTGAGTTGCAGTGGTCGAAGCACCATAGACGGCAAACAGAGTTGTTAATCGAGTCTGACACACTCTTCTCCGCTATAGGAAGCGAGTATAGTAATAAACGTCTAAAATATTAACCAACATCTTGTTTTTGTCTAGTCATTTCCTATACGTTGTCATTACTTAGCAGATACATCCGTTACAACTACACATAGTTGGGTAACTAGCAATGCACTGACCCAACTAAAACGTGAAATTGCCATTGCTTGTTGTCGAATTTTGAATCAAAATTTTCACCCAACACTACGGCTGATTTGCTGCAGATAGTTGGTAATTAGCAACAGATTTGACCTAATTAAACGGTAAAATTGCCACTGCTTGTGGCAGAGTATGGAATCAATATTTTTACCCAACAATAGGGTTGATTAGCTATTCATTGTTTTGTAATTACCAAAATACTTGACCGAAGTAAAAAGTGAAATTGGTGCCACTTGTGGTTGAGTTTGGAATCAATATTTTGACCAGATAATAGAGATGATTGGCTATACATAGTTCAGTAATTGGTATTGCATTTGACCCAGATAAAAGGTTACACTTGCGCCGCTTGTGGTCGAGTTTGGAATCAATATTTTTGCTCAAAAATAGGGTTGATTGGCTTTACACAATTAGGTAATTAGCAATGAATTTGACCCAACTAAAAAGTAAAAATAGCGCCGCTTGTGGTCGAGTTTGGAATCAATATTTTGACTTAACAATAGGGCTGATCGGATATACGTAGTTCGGTAATTAGCACTGCATTTGACCCAGCTAAAAAGTGACATTGGTGACACATGTGGCCGCATTTGGAATCAATGTTTTGAACCAACAATACGGCTGATCGGCTATACGTAGTTCGGTAATTAACACTGCATTTGACCCAGCTAAAAAGTGCTATTGGCGCCGCTTGTGGTCGAGTTCGGAATGAATATTTAGCCCAAACAATATGGTTGTTTAGCCATGCTTAGTTGAGAAATTACCAATGCATTTGACCCAACAAAAAAGTGAAATTTGCGCCGCTTGTGGTCGAGTTTGGAATAAATATTTTGACCCAATAATAGGGTTGATTGGTTATACATAGTAAGGTAATTGGTATTGCATTTGTCCCAGCTAAAAGATGTTACTAAAGCCGCTTTTAGTCGACTTTCGAATCAATATTTGACCCCACAATAGGGCTGATCGGCTATACGTAGTTCGGGAATTAGCACTGCATTTGACCGAACTAAATAGTGAAATCGGGACCACTTGTGGTCAAGTTTGCAATCACTATTTCCACCCAACAATAGGATTGCTTGGTTCTATATAGTTCTGTAATTAGCACTGCATTTGACCCAGCTAATAAATAACATTGGTGCCGCTTGTGCTCGAGTTAGGAATCAATATTTTGACTCAACAATAGGATTGATAGGCTATACATAGTTCGGTAATTAGTAATGTATTTGACCCAACTAAAAAGTGAAATTGGCACCACTTGTGGTCGAGTTTGGAATCGATATTTTGACCCAACAATATGGTTGTTTAGCTATGCATAGTTGGCAAATTACCAATGCATTTGACCGAACTAAAAAATAAAATTGGCACCGCTTGTGGTCGAGTTTGCAATCAATATTTTCACCCAACAATAGGATTGCTTGGCTCTATATAGATCGGTAATTAGCACTGCATTTGACCCGGCTAATAAATGACATTGGCGCCGCTTGTGCTCGAGTTAGGAATCAATATTTTGACTCAACAATAGCATTGATTGGCTATACATAGTCGGGTAATTAGCCATGCATTTAACCCGACTAAAAAATAAAAATGGTACCGCTTGTGGTCGAGTTTGGAATCAATATTTTGACCTTACAATAGGCTTCATTGACTACACATAGTTAGGTAACTAGCAAAGCATATGACCCGACTAAAAAGTGAAATTGGCACCGCTTGTGGTCGAGTATGAAATTAAAATTTTCACCAAACAATACGGCTGATTTGCTACGCACAGTTGGGTAATTAGCAATGCATTTGACCTAATTAAAAAGTAAAATAGGCGCCGCTTGTGGTCGAGTTTGGAATCAATATTTGGCCACAATAATAGGGTTGACTGGCTTTACATAGTTCGGTAATTGGTATTGCATTTGATCCCAGTTATAAGGTGAGACTGGCACCGCTTGTGGTCGAGTTTAGAATCAATATTTTGACCCAACAATAGGGCTGATCGGCTATTCGTAGTTCGGTAATTAGCACTGCATTTGACCCAGGTAAAATGTAACAGTGGTGCCGTTTGTGGTCGCATTTGTAATCAATATTTTCACCCAACAATAGGGCTGATTGGCTATACTTAGTACGGCAATTAGCACTGCATTTGATCCAGCTAAAAAGTGACATTAGCGCCGCTTGTGGTCAAGTTCGGAATGAATATTTTTACCCAACAATATGGTTGAATAGCTATACATAGTTGGGAAATTACCAATGCATTTGACCCAACTAAAAAGTGAAATTGGCACCACTTGTGGTCAAGTTTGGAGTCAATATTGTGACTTACCAATAGGTTTGATTAGTTATACATAGTTGGTAAATTAGCAATGCATTTGACCCAACTAAAAATGGAAATTGGCATTGCCTTGGGTTGAGTTTAGAATCAATATTTTCACCCAACAATACAGCTGATTTGCTACACATAGTTGGAAATCACTAATGCATTTGACCGAACTAAAAAGTGAAATTGGCACCACTTGTTGTCGAGTTTGCAATCAATATTTTCACCCTACAATAGGATTGATTGGCTCTGTATAGTTCGGTAATTAGCACTGCATTTGACCCAACTAATAAATGACATTGGCGCCGCTTGTGGTCGAATTTGGAATCAATATTTTGACTCAACATTAGGATTGATTGGCTATACATAGTTGGGTAATTAGCAATGCATTTAACCCAACTAAAAAGTGAAATTGGCACCGCTTGTGGTCAAGTATAAAATCAATATTTTCACCCGACAATACGGCTGATTTGCTACACATAGAAGGGTAATTAGCAATGCATTTGACCTAACTGAAAAGTAAAACTGGCGCCACTTGTGTTCGAGATTGGAATCAATATTTTGACCCAATAATAGGGTTGATTGGCTATATGTAGTTCGGTAATTCGTATTGAATTTGTCCCAGCTAAAAGATGTCACTAGTGCCGCTTGTGTTCGAGTTTCGAATCAATATTTTGACCCAACAATATACATATACATAGTTTGGAAATTACCAATGCATTATTGGCGCGGCTTGTGGTCGAGTTTGGGAACTATATTTTTACCCAACAATAAGCTTGACTGACTATACATAGTTGGGTGATTAGCAATGCATTTTACCCAACCAAAAAGAGAAATTGGCACTGCCTTTGGTCGAGTTAAGAACAAATATTTACTCAACAATAGGATTGATTGGCTACACATAGTTAGGTAATTAGCAATGCCTTGACCCAACTAAAAAGTGAAAATGGCGCGCCTTATGGTCGAGTTTGGAATCAATATTTTGAGTTAACAATAGGCTTGATTGACTGAAAATAGTTGGTAACTAGAAATGCATTGACCCAACTAAAAAGTGAAATTGGCACCGCTTGTTGTCGAATTTTGAAATAAAATTTTCACCCAACAACACGGCTGATTTGCTACACATAGTTGGTAGTTAGCAACGCATTTGCCCGAACTAAAAGGTAAAATTGCCACCGCTTGTAGCAGAGTTTGGAATCAATATTTTGAGCGAACAATAGGGTAGATTGGCTATTCATTGTTCGGTAATTAGCAATACATTTGACCGAACTTAAACGTGAACTTGGCGCAACTTGTCGTAGAGATGATTGGCTAATTGGGGTAATTAGCATTGCATTTAACACAGCTAAAAGATGACACTTGCGCCGCTTGTGGTAGAGTTTGGAATCAATATTATTACTTAACAATAGGATCGATTGGCTATACATAGTTTGGTAATTAGCAATGCATTTGACCCAACTAAAAAGTAAAAATAACGCCGCTTGTGGTAGAGTTTGGAATCAATATTTTGACATTACAATAGGCTTCAGTGAATACACATAGTTGGGTAACTAGCAATTCATTTCACCCAATTAAAAAGTGAAATTGGCTTTTGGTCGAGTTTAGAACCAATATTTTGACCCCACAATAGGGCTGATCGGCTATATTTAGGTCGGTAATTAGCACTGCATTTGACCCATCTAAAAGTGACGTTGGTTCCACATGTAGCCGCATATCAATATTTTGATATACCAATAGGGTTGATTAGCTATAGTTGGGAAATTACCAATGCATTTGACCGAACTAAAAAGTGAAAATGGCACCGCTTGTGGTCGAGTTTGCAATCAATATTTTCACCCAACAATAGGATTGATTGGCTCTATATAGTTCGGTAATTAGCACTGCATTTGACCCAACTAAAAAGTGAAATTATCACCGCTTGTGGTCGAGTTTCGAATCAATATTTTGACTCAACAATAGGATTGATTGGCTATACACAGTTCGGTAATTAGCAATGCATCTAACCCAACTAAAAAGTAAAAATGGAGGTGCTTGTGGTAGAGTTTGGAATCAATATTTTGACCTTACAATAAGCTTCATTGACTACACATAGTTGGGTAACTAGCAAAGCATTTGACCCAACTAAAAATTGAAATTGGTACCGCTTGTGGTTGAGTATGAAATCAAAATTGTCACCCAACAATATTGCTGATTTGATACACATAGTTGGGTAATTAGCAATGCATTTGAGCTAGATAAAAACGAAAATTCACGCTGCTTGTGGTCGAGTTTGGAATCAATATTTTGACCCAATAATAGGGTTGATTGGCTATACATAGTTCGGTAATTAGTATTGCATTTGTCCCAGCTAAAAGTTGTCACTAGTGCCGCTTATGGTGAAGTTTGGAATCAATATTTTGACCCAACAATAGGGCTGATCGACTATACGTAGTTCGATAATTAGCATAGCATTTGACCCAGCTAAAAAGTGACATTGGTGTCGCTTGTGCTCAAGTTTGGAATGAATATTTTGACCCAACAATATGGTTGATGAGCTATACATAGTTTGGAAATTTTGGCCCAACTAAAAAGTGAAATTGGCGCCGCTTGTGGTCGAGTTTAGAAAAAATATTTTTAACTAACAATAATCTTGACTGACTATACATAGTTGGGTGATTAGCAATGCATTTGACCCAACTAAAAAGTGAAAATGGCGCTTATGGTCGAGTTTGGAATCAATATTTTCACTTAACAATAGGCTTGATTGACTACAAATAGTTGGGTAACTAGCAATGCATTGACCCATCTAATAAGTGAATTTGTCTCTGCCTTTGGTCGAGTTTAGAATCTCATTTTTCACCCAACAATACAGCAGATTTGCTATACATTGTTAAGGAAATTACCAATGCATTTGACCCAGTTAAAAAGTGAAATTTGCACCACTTGTGGTCGAGTTTGCATTAATATTTTCACCCAACAATAAGATTGATTGGCTCTATATAGTTCGGTAATTAGCACTGCATTTGACCCAGCTAAAAAATGACATTAGCGCCGCTTGTGGTCGACTTTGGAATCAATATTTCGACTAAACATTAGGATTGACTGGTTATACATAGTTGGGTAATTAGCAATGCATTTGACCCAACTAAAAAGTGAAAATGGCGCTTATGGTCGAGTTTGGAATCAATATTTTCACTTAACAATAGGCTTGATTGACTACAAATAGTTGGGTAACTAGCAATGCATTGACCCATCTAATAAGTGAATTTGTCTCTGCCTTGGGTCGAGTTTAGAATCTCATTTTTCACCCAACAATACAGCAGATTTGCTATACATTGTTAAGGAAATTACCAATGCATTTGACCCAGTTAAAAAGTGAAATTTGCACCACTTGTGGTCGAGTTTGCATTAATATTTTCACCCAACAATAAGATTGATTGGCTCTATATAGTTCGGTAATTAGCACTGCATTTGACCCAGCTAAAAAATGACATTAGCGCCGGTTGTGGTCGACTTTGGAATCAATATTTCGACTAAACATTAGGATTGACTGGTTATACATAGTTGGGTAATTAGCACTGCATTTGACCCAGCTAAAAAATGACAGTGGTGGCGCTTGTGGCCGCATTTGGAATCAATATTTTCACCCAACAATAGGGCTGATCGGCGATACATAGTATGGTAATTAGCACTGCATTTGACCCAGCTAAAAAGTGACATTTGTGCCGCTTGTGCTCAAGTTCGGAATGGATATTTTGACCCAACAATATGGTTGATAGCTATACATAGTTGGTAAATTACCAATGCATTTGATCCAACTAAAAAGTGAAATTGGCACTACCTTTGGTCGAGTTTAGATTCAATATTTTCACCCAACAATTCAGCTGATTTGCTATACATTGTTGTATAGCATCCAGTGGTCTAGTTTGGTATCAATATTTTGATCAAATAATAGAGATGATTGCCTATACATAGCATTTAACAAGCTAAAAGGTGACACTTGCGCCGCTTGTGGTAGAGTTTGGAATCAATAGTTTTACTCAACAATAGGGTTGAATGGCTATACATAGTACGATAATTAGCACTGCATTTGACCCAGCTAAAAATTGACATTAAGTTCGGAATGAATATTTTGACCCAACAATATGGTTGATTACCTATACATAGTTTGGAAATTACCAATGCATTTTACCCGACTAAAAAGTGAAATTGGCACCTCTTGTGGTCGAGTTTGGAATCAATATTGTGGCCTAACAATAGTTTTGATTGGGTATAGATTGTTGGGTGGTTAGCAATGCGTTTGACCCAACTAAAAAGTGAGATTGGCACTGCCTTTGGTCGAGTTTAGAATCAATATTTTCACACAACAATACAGCAGAGTTGCTATACATAGTTGGGTAACTAGCAAAGCATTTGTCCCAACTAAAAAGTGAAATTGGCACCGCTTGTGGTCCAGTTTTAAATCAAAATTCTCACCCAACAATACGGCTGATTTCCTACACATAGTTGGGTAATCAGCAATGCATTTGACCTAACTAAAAATTAAACTGGCACCGCTTGTGGTCGAGTTTGGAATCAATATTTTGACCCAATAATAGGGTTGATTGGCTATACATACTTGGGAAATTACCAATGCATTTGACCAAACTATAATGTGAAATTAGCACCGTTTATGGTCGAGTTTGCAATCAATATTTTCACCTAACAACAGGATTGGTTGGCTCTACATAGTTCGGTAATTAGCATTGCATTGACCCAGCTACAAAATGAAATTGGTGCCGCTTGTGGTCGACTTTGGAATCAATATTTCGACTAACATCAGGATTGATTGGCTATACATAGTTGGGTAATTAGCAATACATTTAATCCAGCTAAAAAGTGAAATTGATACCGCTTGTATTCGAGTTTGGAATCAATATATTCACCTAACAATAGGGCTTATTGGCTATACATAGTTCGGTAATTAGCAGTGCTTTTGACCCAGCTAAAAAGTGACATTGGCGTCTTTTGTGGTCGATTTAGGAATTAATATTTTGAACCAACAATATGGTTGATTAGCTATACATAGTAGTGGAATTACCAATGCATTTGACCCAACTAAAAAGCGAAATTAGCGCCGCTTGTGGTCAAATTTAGAAACAATATTTTTACCCTACAGTAAGTTTGACTGACTATACATATTTGGGTGATTAGCAATGCATTTGACCCAACTAAAAAGTGAAATTGGCGCTGCCTTTGGTCGAGTTTAGAATCACTATTTTCACCCAACAATACGGCTGATTTGCTGCACGTAGTTGGGTAATTAGCAATGCATTTGACCTAACTAAAAATTAAACTGGCACCGCTTGGGGTCGAGTTTGGAATCAATATTTTGACCCAACATTAGGGCTGATTGGCTATACATAGTTCGGTAATTAGTAATGTATTTGACCCAACTAAAAAGTGAAATTGTCACCGCCTTTGGTCGAGTTTAGAATCAAAGTTTTCACCGAACAATACAGCTGATTTGCTACACATAGTTGGGTAATTAGCAATGCATTTGACCTAACTAAAAATTAAACTGGCACAGCTTGTGGTCGAGTTTGGAATCAATATTTTGACCCAACAATATGGTTGATTGGCTAAACATAGTTGGGAAATTACCAATGCATTTGACCAAACTAAAAAGTGAAATTGGCACCGTTTATGGTCGAGTTTACAATCAATATTTTTACCTAACAACAGGATTGATTGGCTAAATATAGTTCGGTAATTAGCACTGCATTTGACCCCGCTAAAAAATCGGCGCCTCTTGTGGAATCAATATATTCACCTAACTGATTGGGCTGATTGGCTATACATAGTTCAGTAATTAGCACTGCATGTGACCCAGCTAAAAACTGACATTATGGTCTTTAGTGGTCGAGTTCGAAATCAATATTTTAACCCAACAATATGGTTGATTAGCTATACATAGTTGGGAAATTACTAATGCATTTGACCCAACTAAAAGGTGAAATTGGCACCGTTTATGGTCGAGTTTGCAATCAATATTTTCACCGAACAACAGGATTGATTGGCTCAATATAGTTCGGTAATTAACACTGCATTTGACCCAGGTAAAAAGTGACATTAGCGTCTTTAGTGGTCGAGTTCGGAATCAATATTTTGACCAAACAATATGGTTGATTAACTAACTATACATAGTTGGGAAATTACTAATGCATTTGACCCAACTAAAAGGTGAAATCTGCACCGCTTTTGGTCGAGTTTGTAATCAATGTTTTCCCCAATAACACGGCTGATTGGCTATACATATTTTCGTAATTATCAATGCATATGACCTAATAAAAAAGTAAAATTGGCACCTCTTGTGGCAGAGTTTGGAATCAATATTTTGACACAATAATAGGGTTGATTGGCGATACATAGTTCGCTAATTAGGATTGCATTTGACCCAGCTAAACAGTGAATTTGGCACCGCTTGTGGTCGAGTTTGAAATCAATATTTTGACACAACAGTAGGGTTGGTTGACTATACGTAGTTGGGTTATTAGCAATGTATCTGACCCAGCTAAAAAGTGCCATTGGTGTCGCTTGTGGTCTAGTTCGGAATGAATATTTTGCCCCAACAATATGGTTTATTAGCTACAGTTAGTTAGGAAATTACCAATGCATTTTCCCCAACTAAAAAGTGAAATTGGCACCGTTTGTGGTCGAGTTTCGAATCAATATTTTGACTCAACAATAGGATTGATTGGCTATACATAGTTGGGTATTTAGCAATGCATCTAACCCAACTAAAAAGTAAAAATGGTGGTGCTTGTGGTAGAGTTTGGAATCAATATTTTGACCTTACAATAAGCTTCATTGACTACACATAGTTGGGTAACTAGCAAAGCATTTGACCAACTAAAAATTGAAATTGGCACCGCTTGTGGTTGAGTATGAAATCAAATTTTCACCCAACAATATGGCTGATTTGCTACACATAGTTGGGTAATTAGCAATGCATTTGACCTAACTAAAAAGTAAAATTCACGCTGCTTGTGGTCGAGTTTGGAATCAATATTTTGACCCAATAATAGGGTTGATTGGGTATACATAGTTTGGTAATTAGTATTGCATTTGTCCCAGCTAAAAGATGTCACTAGTGCCGCTTATGGTCAAGTTTGGAATCAATATTTTGACCCAACAATAGGGCTGATCGACTATACGTAGTTCGTTAATTAGCATTGCATTTGACCCAACTAAAAAGTGACAGTGGTGCCGCTTGTGGCCGCATTTGGAATCAGTATTTTCACCCAACAATAGGGCTGATCGGCTATACATAGTACGGTAACTAGCACTGCATTTGACCCAGCTAAAAAGTGACATTGGCACCGCTTGTGGTCAAGTTCGTAATGAACATTTTTACCCAACAATATGGTTGATTAGCTATACATAGTTGGTACATTACCAATGCATTTGACCCAACTAAAAAGTGAAATTGGCACTGCCT